>CAOLHI010005719.1:0-56771 GCA_948474755.1 Ctenosaura bakeri
CCTCATCTTGAATACTGTGCCCAGTTCTGGGCACCCCAATTCAAGAAGGACATGGTCAAGCTGGAGCAAGTCCAGAGGAGGGTGACCAAAATGGTGAGAGGCCTTGGAAGACATGCCCTATGAGGATAGACTTAGAGAGCTGGGTATGTTTAGTCAGCAGAAGAGAAGGTTAAGAGGGGATGTGATAGCCATGTTTAAATATTTGAAGGGATGCCATGTAGAGGAAGGAGAGAGCTGGTTTTCTGCTGCTCCAGACATCAGGACAAGGAGCAATGGATTCAAGCTGCAGGAAAGGAGATTTCACCTGAACCTCAGGAAGAACTTTCTGACAGTCAGGGCTGTCCAGCAGTGGAATCTGCTGCCTCGGAGTGTAGTGGAGTCTCCTTCTTTGGAGGTTTTTAAGCAGAGGCTAGATGGGCATCTGTTGTGAGTGCTTTGAGGGTGTTCCTGCATGGCAGGGGGTTGGACTGGATGGCCCGTGTGGTCTCTTCCAACTCTAGATTTCTATGATTCTGTGATTCTATGAATTTCTACTTCCAGCTGAAATGCACAGTTGTTTCCTACAGTTCTTCCTTCACTTCATGAAATGACCCATGGGTGTGGTTACTTAGTCAATATAGTAGATAATGTTACCAGGCCATACACCCCCACTCCATGATATGGTTTAATTGACAAAATGTTTAATTAGCATGAAATATGATCTATCCTGCTATGACTGGGAGCTTTCTGGGAAAGAGGAACTGACTGTTCATGTGCGTTGGAAAACTAAATCAGATTGAGACCTCAGGGCCTGGGAAGGTCATAGTCAGGGATACTCAAGAGATAATGGCCTGGCAGATGTTCCTCAATAACTCAACTTTTAGAAACAATAGTGCCTGAAACTGCTTCCAGGGAACAACTAATTGTCTTTGACCTTCTCCCTTTCTCCATTGAAACTCTCCTTTTGTCCCCTCACCTATCTCACCATTAAGAAGCTATCATGATTCCCATCAGTCCTTTGTCACTTAGTGCTAAGGGCATTAGGCCATTCCAGGCCTCATTGTCCACTCTCCAGATCCCATTGTCTGCTCTACCAGACAGCCATTAAAACCTTCCCCCTTCAGGCAGAAAAAGAGTATTTAAAACCTGGTTTTGAGCCAAATAACTTGTAGTACTTCTGCAGGCTGGCTGCCACTCAGCTACCTCGATTCCCAATTGTACCACCCTTAGACTCTTAGTCTAAGCCACATCATTTCATTTCTTCTCTGCTGAACCAGTAAATATCACCCACTTCACCCTAAACTCCTGCTATCCAAAGTTTTCCTCTCTTTTCCTTCTGTTAGCCTTGTATCATTGTGAGACTGCTTGGATCTTGTGTATGTGTGATTGTTGATTCCCCAAATAAAACAAACAAGCTTATTTTGAATCTTTTCACTGGTTTTCCCCTATATTTGTACCACTATACACAGGTTTAAATGATACTGTAAGGTTATCCCCTCTCCCAGGCCTCCTCTTTGAGCTAATATTTCCTCACCATTTCATGGAAGTACTGGCACTGCAAGTGGACCCCTGGGTCATTCTGAGTGGCTGCATGCAGCCCTCGGTCACCCTTTGCCCACCCCTGCTTTAAAGAGAAGTTTCCAGAGAGGTGGTGTGTCAATCACTGGCTAATGTTACAGATACCCATGTAAGCAAGGCATTACATAGCAAACACTATTTACACATCCCCTCTGTTTGTTCTTCTCTGTTCTATATGGGTAACAATCTTCTGGGATAAAAACCAGTGGCAGAATGTCTTTTCCCCCTTGAAATCTTGAAACATATTTTATGAAATCCACAAGACATATTTTACAGCAATATAAAAATGTTTATATTTTCAGTCTCTTTCTCCTATTGGCTCGATTAGTCTGGCTGCCTTGAAATATGGAAGTTAAAAGGTTTGGAGCAAGCTTGCTAGGGCCGTAAGCCCAGAAGCAAACACATTTCTGCCATATCTAAGTTCCACAACTTTTAAACATCTTGAAAGAGAAGGAATTGGTTCCAGATTTTCAGGATGTGGCAAACTGCGTTTAAAGAAAATGTGCATATTTATTATTTCATGTCAGTTCAATTACAGCCAATTTAATTCTTTCTACTCTTAGAATCACTCAAATCATTTAATAAGAGGTTTTGCTGAAGACATGTTCTCCTATTCTGTAGTGTCTTAGCATGAAGTGCAGCCAGAGATAAGAAACTCAGTGGAAAAGTGTTATTGTCTTAAATTTACACTGAAAAGCTTTTTTTAAAAAAGGTTTACATTGAAAAGGAGACATTTATTGTTCTTAAGTTAATTCTAATTGGATGTTCAAATTTATGTTACAGTACAACACTGAAACCTTTACTGGAATGAAGGTGAAAAATCCCTTCCATATTTTTGCTTCTTGTTCTTCTTGACCCTTTTTGAAACTTGGGAGAGAGGAGAACAGCTGCATGAATTTTCAAAAGCCCAGTTTCTCACCCAACAAGAGAGCACAGTTGATTGAGAAGCTGGGCTCAATTCCAGTCTTGCACTCCATCATTGCACTAAAAACCTTCAGTGCGGGGGTGAAGAGAAGAAACAGCAGTGGAAATGAAAATGATGCAGTCCATGTCATCCTCAGGAAAATAAATTAGGGCATATCTATATCTTGGATTTAAATTGGATTCCCTTTCCACAGGGAGTCACGGAAGTTGTAGTACAAAGTATAGCAGAATTCTCACTCGCCCTACAAATAAAATAGATCAACTATAGTGATTAAAACTAGCAGAAAAAGCACACCAAAACCTGATATGTCTGTAGAACTGACAATTTTTCAATAATATATAGTCTTCTACAAGCGCGGTGTCTTTCTACAGCAAGGGTTGAGATATCTGATACTTTCCAGATGTTGATGAATTGCAACTCCCATCAACCCTACTCAGGATAGTTAGTGTTGAGGAATGAGGCACTTTTGGTGGTTCAGTAGGGGTCTGAGATCTGTTTAGAGACCACCAGAAATGTTGTCTTTTGTGCATCCACTCCCATCTCCCAGAAAGCTCTTCCAATTTGAGATTCAGCTTGTTCCAACATTTCTCTGCAGTTGTTCTCTCCTAAAAGGCTTTTCTTGTTAGACAAATAGACTAATAATTGCAACTCACTGTTTTCTTAATGTATTAATATTAATGTATTAATGTATTTGTTTTGTAGTATCTTTTTTGTATTTGCTTGTTTCAATCTGTTGTATGTCACTCTGAAATCTCCAATATGGAACACTTTACAAATTAAATAAATAGAGGGATTTGGATTCTTGAAGGATCTGGAGACTGCATAGTTTCCATCCTTGCCATGGGGGATAAAGTATATTAGGCTTTATAATCTATATCAATACCTGGAGGCTGCTGGGACAAATCTAGCATCCGTGAGCAATACTATCTGCCCTACCAACCACAGAGAACGGGAGGTGTGCAAAGGGTGGCAACTGCTGGCAGTCCACTTTGGGAGTAGTCATTGGGGCCTTGGCCAGTGAGTGGATCTTCCATTTTTCAGCAGAACATCATGTTAACCAGGGTTGCAGTTATCATCTGACATTTGGTCTGCCTAACCCAAATGCAAAGGACAGGCAAAGCATCCTTCTGATTTTTGACAATGACACTGTAAATGGAAATAAGGCAGCTATTTATCTGATCTTCAGACATTAAATAGATGAAATACTTTGCACTCATTAGGCATTTTTATGGCTGTTTATTTGCTGTCGAAGCGGGTGGTGGGTAGTAACTAGCTGTTTGCAGCTGACTAATCCTTCCTGAAGTTGTACTTACCTTGGCTTAGAGAATGAATCCTTTGATTTTTGTTGGAGGGTGTTTTTAAAAATTTGTTGCTGAAATGAATATTTAATGCTACCCAGTGTGGGTGGCCGCATTTATTAACGTGTTCCACTGTACTGCTCTTTGCTTGAAACTGAACTGGGAGACCACCAGCATGATTTCCTATAGTGGAATTTCCAGCCGTCTGACCAGAGGAATCCACTGGTCTGGCTTAGATTCAACTCAAGTGCCCAGAAATAAAAGAACATTAATCGTTAATTTCCATCTGATTAAATCTGTTCCCCCTCATGTTGCTACATCAAATCTTGTGGTTAGGCAAGTAAGGTGAGACATGGCTGTGTGCTATATATAGTAAAGTAAGATGCTGTCAAAACATTTGTAGGACATAATTCCCAGAATGCTTACATTACTTTTACTCTAACTTAGGTCTTTGGTGCACATTAAGAAAGGTAAGAGAAGGGGATCTACAGTGTGTGTTTTTAAATGGTCTGTTTGTGTTGCTTCATGAAGTAAGAATCTGTCAGAGATAACAGACTCAAGCAATTAGTATTGTGTAGACTGTCACGTTGACAGGCATAGTTAGACCTGAAGAGGGAAAGTATACTTTTTAGAAGTTGCATTAGAGGAAGAATTCTGTCAGATGCAGTTTCTTGAGGCAGCAGAGGTTGTGATGGAAATAGCGTCTCCTAAAGAAGTATAGTACTGGGTTTCTGTTGAGTTTGACTTGGCAAACTTACTAGAAAGATTATGTGCCCTGTGAATTAACATGTTCAGAATCTAAGCAGTGCTTTTTGAGATAAAGTTTCCTTCTGTTACCTTTATGAATGGATTTGACTTTCAGACTGATTTTTAGAAAGTAGATAATTTACGTATGAATTCATCATTTTCTCAAAACATTGTCCAAGCATGCCTGGCTTAGTTTGCGTTATGTTCTGAGTGGAGCAAAAGAGAGAAATGAAGATTCACCCATGTGCTAATCCAGTGGCCTGGCAGCTGAGAGCCACGTGGGGACTTGGCCAGTCTCAGTACCTATCCTGCTTTAAAAAATGAAGCTAAGAGAGTCGATGGTCAGGAGAGGTGGAACAGTGCAAAACAGGCATCCATTGTGGCAGAAAAGCTTTTTTCTGCAACATTATACCTCCCAGAAATTTAGCTAAAAACCCCTTCTGCTATTACATATCTGTAATGATGGAAAGAACTTTGAATTTGAGAAATTTTGAATCAGAACTCTTCCCTTTTGAAAATGCTTCTCTGTACTTCAGGTTGGACCTGTAGACTCTGAGCTTTGGTTTATAAATACCCTAGTTATGTTCCTTTGTATACATAAGAATGTCATCTCCAGGTAAGGACGAACCCCACAAAGCCTCTCATAGATCTAAGAGCTAATCACAGGAGAAGCATTATCTGATTGCTTCATACATTTAGGACTACTGATAAAACTCATCAGCAAAAATAATGCAATGTGACAATCCTAGTTTCCCCCAAAAGTGGTTTTAAAAGCAAAATTTAATGCTGCATTGAATAATGTTTTCAGCAGCTTGCCTTGCATGAAACTACACTTACACCGATGGGGCTGCGGAGGTGTTTTGTATTACTACACCTGCAGGAAAGACATCATTTATCTTACACAGCACATCAACATGAAGCAGTTCAGGGCATGTGTACTCCATGGTCATAGTGTAATTTATTTTTAATGTAAAAAGCATTGATACCGTATCTGCTACAAAGCTACTCTTTTAATTTCTATTCTGTTTTGTATTTTTCCATTCAAGTCTCTGGTCCTTCTGGTCAGGTCTCAAGTTGCATGAAGGTTTACAGTCCACACTCATTATAGCGGTGTAAGTGCCACAGCTTGGTGAGCCAAATAGCAATCTATGGTACTTAGAATGCAATCAGGTGGTTTCAGAGGCCCCTGCAATCAGAGGCTGCAGCAGGTGAACAGTAGTTCCCTTTTTATCTACACCTTGGAGAACAGGCATGAATTTTCTGCCAATGTTGCTCTAGTTGCCACACTCATTTCATTGCTGTCAGCTTCCTAAAGTGCTAAGGGACTGTTTTAGCTCTGCTCTGTGAGAGAGGATGCTCAGAGGGCAGTTGTGCGCACCTCTGTAGTTTTTTCCTCGTTGCAGAGATCTACCAGCGCTTCAACAGAACAGTGTACTGAGGCAACAGGAAACTCCTCAAGAGCCATCCGCAGTCACGTAGGGACGGGGGGGGCAGGAGGGGCGGTTCACCCTGGGCGGCAATGTTTTTGGGGTGTCCCAGCCCACAGCCACACCCCTGCATGCCCTGACCATGTCCCCATGCACGGTGGCCACGCTCGTTGTGCTATAGCCACCCCCCACACACACTCCAAGCTCTGCCACTGGCCATCAGGAATCCATCTGTATCCATAAACCTTTTGGGGCAGATCATGGTCCTCCACCCTTGCGGGGGCTCTGAGTCCAAGTGAGTCTAAACAAGACTAGGTAGTGGTCTGTCCATGAATTCTTGGGTATATCCCACCCTACACATATCTCTTTTCTGCCTGTCTTTCTTGCAGGAGGGGGAGGGGGAATTAATGGAAGTTAGGTGTGGTATAAGATATAAGAATGCTATGTGTTGGGAGCAAGTACATAAAGTTAAGATATAAGAATGCTGGGTGTTGGAAGAAAGCATGCACTAGTGTGAAGAAATGAAAAGAACCTGTTTTTAACTTTTGAATTACCTTCCTTTGCTCTCTAAGCCAGCTTTTTTTAATGTGTGTTTATTTGCCTTCAAGTTGCCTGTCAACTTACTGTATCCTCATGAATTTCATAGGGTTTTCTTAGACAAGAAATACTGAGAGGTGGTTGTGGCTTTATCCATTGCTTTAGTTGTGAGTTATACGTAGATAATGTGGAATGTTGATGAAGTTGCTCCAAGTGTTCAGGAAAAAGGTATAATTTAAATAAATAAAATGCCTTTAAATAAATAAAATAAAATTTCTACTGATAAATTTGCGTCAGGTTGGCTATTCTTCCCTGCCATTTTTTAGGCAATAGCGCTTACCACTTGGTAAATGGAGATATGGATCATGAAAGGTGGTGACGAATGAGCTGGGAACTCCGGGGTGTTCTGGTACTGGTTGGTGATAAGTACAGCCAGACATGGCTGCAGGGTCTGTCTGCTGATAGGCTAGGTGAGAAAATGGGAGGGAGATGGCAAAGCCCAGGAAATGGATTGTTTTGATTTGTTAACAAATGAAATCACATGCTAATTTTGGAATATAATGTCATACATAGTACTTCAAATCCAGTAGTTCCTTAGTCTTGGCAATTGCCAACATGTGCTGTTGTTTCTTTGCTGTTCTAAATTTTTTTTTTTTTGAAATCTCTAAGTTGATTCTATAAATCTAGAGCTCATCAGTACATCACAATGCTAGTACATCACAATTTGAAAAAGAAAAAGATATCATACATGTAACATTTCCTAAATCTTAATTCATTAGTCATAAAGATGCTTAGAAGTGAACTAGTTTTTGAATCTTCCCTTCCCTTTGAAAACGTATGCTATGTTACCACCTATGTCCTACAGTGCCTATGTTGAACAATACCAAAACAATAAAAATAACATAGGAACTGCCTTATGTCAAGTTAGGGCATTGTTTTGTCTGGTTTCTGGGAAGAGTCTTTCTTGCTTCTGTCTGGAGATCTCAGGGAATAAACTGGAAGACCTTTTCCTTGCCTCTGCATGATTGCCATTTCAACTGCTATTTGTGTAGAGTTTACAGCCTCTAAAGCAACAGTATGTTCTGGTCTTTATGTTTTGTTTTTCTTGAAGTTTTAAAAATGTGTTTCAATACAAATGAAAAACAATCCATACCAGTGCTATTTAAAAATAAAGAAAAAATTATATAAAAGAAAGCATTCATACACTGTAGCTATGTGAATATATTACATTAAGAACATAACAGTAAGAAATATTCAATAATTATTGGTAACTTCTGTGTCTATATACAATTAATTCACTTGTGCCATCAAAAAATCTTTTAATAATCCATCAGTGTGTTGCTTGGAATAAGTGCCTATAGATGCAATGTGCTAAATGTGGTGGTTTTCTGGCATGGAAATTGTATGAGCCTAACCTATCTGTAGATATATGGAATATATTTTAGCAAAAAAGGATTTTTGTCCCTTTGTACAATAAGCACTTTTTTCATAAAACACCATAGAAGAATATGAAATTCATGTCTGGCAACAAGAATTTTAAAAAAGAAAATCTTTTAACTGATTGTTAGAACTCAAGGGGGCGCCATAGCCTAGGAGATATTTCATTTCCCCTTGGCTATAGCTATAGTCTATTTAAGTAAAAATCTGAAGTTACTTTTGGGTGCCTGTTTTTCAAAGTATCTCCTGTTGCTCTTTGATCATTTAAATTACACTGCACACTCTGTGTAAACACTCAGCAGCTTAATTTGGAATGCTGTAATGATCATCTTTCATTTATAAATTGCTGTGGCTTTATATTTAGGGCTTGATTTTTCCCCTTTGTTGCATTAGTATTTGGCATGTGGTATAAAGACTTCACAAAATGAGGCAGATAAAGTACCCAATTTACTGAACACAGTTTCTTTAAATAAATAATAAAATAAAATCAAGCTTGTGTTGAGAACATGTGCCTACAAGAGTAAGGTTCGGACAAAATGCTGCCTTCTCGATCTCTAGCCGAGGCTGTCACCAAGGAATCGGTGAGTGTGATCAATGAATTTAGGAACAGGCAGAGTTTTGGGAACCCAGTCACATTTGTCTTTTGGCAGTGATCACATGGAGATGTGCTTCTTTGTTGTCAGTGATGGTTCCATGTTGGAGCTCTGCTTGTAGAGGCTGCCACAAGGTACAATTGCAGCAACTTGACAAACCATGTATCAGTCATGCTGATGGACATGTACAACTGAATATTTCCTTGCTGTATGTGCATTGATCACAGCATGAACTCCCAAAGTGCTTTCTTCTGGGCTACTGACATGAATCAGGCGACTGCGACTTGCATGGAATGCTGACTCTGACAGCATTCAAAAAGATGCAGGCTCAGCTAGATATGATGGTGACCAACTTCAGTGGTGGTAGGAGGGATACCATCTTCCCTCAGTCATATACACATTTGTTGTAAAATGTACTCCCTTGGGTATGTAATAGTAACAAACTGGTATTAAAGAAATAGATCTGGTACCGTTATGTCTTTTTGACTCTAATAGTCTATGAATTGTGTTCTAGGTACTGCGTATCTCATTTTGCATATTTGAGTTTCATAGCAATTCCACCTAGGGTTATTACCTACATGGAAACACGAATAATAAGAATGATGAGCCCTTTTCACAAGTATCTGAAATTCAAATGTGTTCTCATGTCCGTGTTATATTTTTGTATTAATTTTCTTTTATTCTGTGTGCCTTTGAGTGTGAATGTAAATACCCGGACAGTTTGTAAATTCCAAAACAGCTATAACCATTGCTGGAAAAGGTAGGCAAGAATATTGAGTGAATCAAAGAGGGAAAACCAGAGAAGAAAGCATTCTGCTTTCTCCATGAGGGAGTGTGTAAATAAAATTGCTTGGAAGATACAGGCTGCATGAGACTTAAACCTTTAGCGAGAGCACATTCACAAGATTACTTGAACATTTAATGGCTGCACTTTTAATCACACCATGCTGATTCTATCTACACAACCTTATGATCTGAGTTGGTTGTCTGATCACTGCTTCTCTGCAGATTGAGCTCAGGCCAGAGCAGACCAGATTTTCATTCTTGATAGCAACCACTGGGGAAACTGTGCATGCACCTAAATGGCACAGAATGACAAAAATACAAAGTACTAGGTACAGTATTTGATTACCTTGGAAGGATGTCTAATTGATCTCAGGTCTACCTCAAAGTTCCAAAGTATAAGTCTTAAAATTTTAAAATGTCAGCCTTGCAGCAGCAAATGCACAAGACTTGCCTCTTCATTTTTTATTATGAAATTAAAAATACATAATAATTAATATTTATAGCTTAATTCTAGTCATGTTTATTCAGAAATAACTTATTCCTTAGAAAGTGTGGTTGGGATTGCAGCATTGCTTTGATACACTATCAGAAAGACAATTGTCATCCATCTTTTTTCAGCATTGAGAAATGACATAAATCTGAGAAATGACATAACAAATTCTTATGATATGATAAAATTATAGCAAACATCAATTATGACTATATCCTAGAATGCCTCACTACATGAAGCTCTTTTTTTCCAGAGAAGTAATGGTTAAAGATAAATGGTTAATATATAAAGATTTAATATAGATATATGGAGAACAATTGAAAATGAATACAAATGAGGAACTGACTGAAAGTGGTTACAATATTAGGTGGCTTGCTTATAGACTGAATGATTTAAAATGGATAAGGATTCATTTGGCTTTGATATAGGAATTTGAAGAACAAATGTGTAAAGATGATGAGCATTTGATAGCTAAAATGTGTAAGATGTTGTGGAATGAGGTGGAAGAAGAACAAGTGAAAGACTGCATCGTTAAAAGAGCTCAAAATGTTGGCCTTTCTATTCAGATGGAATAATGGGAAAGGATTTGAACAAAATATTTGAAATTTATTTTAAGTTATGATTTGAAAGAAAACTTTCATAAGATGAGGTATAGATAATACTTAACTCTAGAAAAACTGTCTAAATATATAAAGGCTCTTCAATTAAATGTTGGAAATGTAATCAGATGGAAGGGATTTTTTCATATGAAAAAGCAAAGAGATTTTGGGTAAGGATTTATTGATTGATGAAGAACATTTTGAAGACAAAAATTCATTTGAAACCTGAGTTGTTTATGTTGGGACTGCTGGATGAACAGATATATAAGAACTTAATAAGAATTATACAATATATGACAACAGCAGCAAGAATACTTTACGCTTAGTCATGGAAAGCTCCTATGACACCATCTCAAGATGATTGGGTGATGCAGCTGTTGGATATGGTTGAGATGGACAAATCAATGACTTTAATTAAAGAAGTGTCTGAATGAATTTAAGAAACAATGGGAGAACGCTATAACGTTTCTAAGAGGTGTTGGGAGGAGACATGAAACTGTTGGATTTGAATAGGATGACTAGAAATATTATTGTAGAACACCACATTTATCATATCACAGTATTATTACATATTATAATGTATGTATTATCACATATAATTTTTTATAATTATTACATATTATAATATATAATATAAGCATAAATGTAGTGAATTTTGCATCCTTGGTTTTGTAGATCAGGAATAAGATTTTTTTTTAGTTATTTTATTGAATTTTGAAGAAATATACAAAGTAATGCTTGTGTCCTTTTTACGTTTTTGGTGTTTTTGTGTTTGTTAGTTTGTTAAGATACTTTGTTTAGATAGTAGGTGTTGTGTACTTTTTTGTTATAGGTTTTATATTTTTTAAAAATTGTTTTTAATCCTTAAGTAAATCAGTACGCACAAAAACCACACACTTCCCTCCTTCCCCACCCCATGACTTCCCCCACTTCTTGAAATCAGTTGTTTAACAAGGACTGGTGCATCTCCGCTCTTAAATAAATAATCGCCTCTCTCTGAATCATTAAAGATAAATATACATTTTATATCAAAACCTAAATCTACCCCATCATCAAATCTTTCCTTCATATATAATATATAAGGTCACCAAGTTTTTAATACAGTTGTATGGCGTTCCCTTTCAACCAAGATGTCAATTTATCTATTTTAGCTAACTCTCTTTTCTCTATTCATTCTTGCATCAATAGAATAGTTCTCTGCCACCAATATTGTGCAACTATTATCTTGGTTGCTCTGACCGTATAGCTTAACAGAATTCTATTCTATTCCATTCTCCTTTTCCATCTTGTCTTCATAATCTAGCATAGCTAAAAGGAATAGTTCTGGCCTAAAAAAGATTTTAATTTTTAGAATTTTTTATATTTCTCCACTGATTTGTAGTCAGAATTTTCTAGCTTTCCTACAAATCCACTATAAATGATAATAAGTACCCTCCTGTGTATTGAATTTCCAACACTTACCATTCATATTTCTATAGATTTTTGCCAATTCTACTGGAGTTAGGTACGATCTGTACATCATTTTGAAAAAGTTTTCTTTATATTCAGAACAATATAGACTTTAGTCCCATCTTCCAAACTTTCTCCTACTGTTCCAGTTGAATAGTGTGACCAACATTCCTTGCCCATTTTAACATACAATTTTTAATCAATTCTTCTTCCATTTCATAATATAATATATTTATTAATTTATATATTTTTGCTATGAAGTAGGAATTCTCCTTACAAATTAACTTCTTCAATTCTGATTCATTTCTTTCAAAATCAAATTTAATTTTATCTTCCCTAAATCTTACGCTTAATTGAAAATAAGTTAGCCACTGTATTGTAGTACCTTCTCCCAATTTAAAAAATTAGAATATTTGATCCCCTTGTGGCCTCTTACACCTTCTGGACCATGAAGTTGTCTGCAAGACAAGCAAGAAACTTGCTGGACCTTGCTGTCTTGGCAGAGTTTGTCTGCCAGCATATATCTGGGTAATTGAAATCTCCTATTATTACTGTATCTCTCCTCTTTGAATGTACAGTCATTTGGTTGAGGAAGGCGTCATCCAAGTCCTCAGCCTGGGTTGGAGGTCTGTAGTAAACCCCCACCAGAATATCCCTATTGTTTCTCGCTGCCTTAATTCTTACCCAAATGCTCTCGACCTGGCTTTCTGGGTTTATGTCCCGGATCTCTTCACAGGTGAAAACATCCTTGACATACAAGGCTACTCCTCCTCCTTTCTTGTTTGGTCTATTTTTACAAAATAAGCTATACCCCTCTATTCCTATATTCCAATCATGAGACTCATCCCACCAGGTCTCAGTGATGCCTATCAAATCATATTTATTTTGTTGTACTAGGAGTACAAGTTCATCCTGCTTTTTTCCCATACTCCTTGCTTTAGTGTAGAGACAGACACTTGAGTCCCTGGGCCCTTCCTGCATGTCCTGTACTATTGTTTCTACTCCTCCCTCCATTGGCCGCTTGTACTACTTGTCCAGAATCAATTGGGCCTTTTCCCCCTGCGCTCTCCAAGTCCTTGCTCTGAATAATATTGTCTCCCTCCCAAGCGGAAATTAGTTTAAAGACCTCTTAATCCTCCTTGCGAGACTGTTAGCAAAAACATTCCTGCCAAGTTTCGTGAGGTGCAGCCCATCCCTCGCCAGAATTCCACGTTCATGAAAATTCAGGCCATGTTCCAAAAACCCAAACCGTTGCCGGTGGCACCACGTGCGGAGCCAGTTGCTGATCTCTGATATTGCCCTTTCCCTACGTGTGCCATATCCTTGGACAGGGAGGAGAGATGAAATGACCACCTGTGCCCCAAGGTCCTTAAGCTTCATCCCCATAACCTCGTAGTCCTTTCCGATGTGGTAAAAGCTGCTCCTTGCAGTGTCATTGGTTCCAACATGAACCAAAATGAGGGGCTTATGGTCAGTGGGTTTGACCAACCTGGTTAGCCTCTCCATTATGTGGTTGATCCTGGCCCCAGGAAGACAGCAGACCTCTCGATTGAGCTTGTCCGGTTTGGAAATTGCTGTTTTGGTTCCTCAGAGCAAAGAGTCCCCAACAACCAGAACTCGCCTCCTCTGAGGCTTGTCCCGTGCTCCTCGACAAGCATGTTCTACTAGGACTGCCTGGGCATTCTGTTGAGCCTGGGAATGTTGATGCAGTTCCTGTTGGCGAAGTTGGATTCCTTCTCGTTGACATTCTGTTCCCTCCGCGTAGTGCTCCTCATTGTTTGTAAGGCCAAGAACTTTGAAGCGATTGTGTAGGTTAAGAGTCTCTGTTTCCTTCCTGGTCCTTCTACTCCTCCGTGTGACATTCACCCAAGCCTCTGTTTCCTGGCACAGTGTGCTGACTTCCTGATCTGGCAGCTCCTCCGTGCATTTGGTTTTCCGGTAGGTCTTCTCTGCCCTATCCAAAAACTCCTCCCCTTCCCTAATAAGATGAAGATCAGAAATTCGTGCCTGCAGCTGGTGAACCTTCTCCTCCAAGAAGGTGACCAACTTGCACTTGGTGCAGGTGTACCCAAGAACATCTTGTGGCAAGAAAAGGAACATCACACAAGTGTTACACGTGACAGCGGCAGCTCCATCCCCTTCCATCCTTGAAACTACAGAGAGTGGTACAGGACGTAGTTCTAGAAAGAATAACTGGGCTTTCTTTCTGAAATTCAGCTGTATAAGCTACGTCTGCTCTACCAGTTGCCAAGGCTTAAACTTGGAGGATTGAAGTAGAGGACTTCAAGTGCGCGCGCCGAAGGCATGCGCCATTGGGAGCTCCTAATAAGGCTCCTCCCTGCTAGCTGACTCTTCCCCCTGGTTAGTCAGGCAGAGCACATGGGCAGCACAAAAACAAGCAAACAAACAGACAAACAAACACAGCCCCACAAGCCTGTAAACACACCTGGTCTAGGATGTCTTCACAGACTCAGCTCTCCTCTGGGAAATGAGCTAGAGGGCCATTGGGAGCTCCTAATAAGGCTCCTCCCCCCAGCTGACTCCTCCCCCTGGTTAGTCAGACCGTGTGCTCAGGCAGAATTGTGATAGACTACATTTTAATGCAAAACCCTTCTTTCCTTTTGGTACATAATATGTTGTTGTTCTTGTTCTTATTGTTTTTGTGTACCTGCAAGTTGTTAAGCCAACCTAAGGTGGACCTGGGCTGAGATTGTGTGATGTGCCCAACATTACCCAGTGGATTTCCATGGCTGAGCAGGGAATCAGACTCAGGTCTCCAGAGTCAGTCCAGTGCTCAAACCACCACATCATGCTGGCTCTCATAAATAATATCCTCCTTCATATTTGACTGCATATACTTTATTATAGAGCCTGGCCATGTATAAGGGGTGGATTCTGCAGCAAAATATACTTCTGTCCCCCAGCTTGGAGAACAGAACCACCTCTGAGAATACTGCTTGGCTTTGCCAATCTATGGAATTCTAGAGAAAGACAAAAAGGTTGTTTACAAGTTGAGAGGTGTCAATAGTACAGACATGTTTTGAAATGATACAGTCTGGGTTTGTGAATGATAGAATTAATCTGTCACCCTATAAGCAAGGATTAAAATGAACTCATAACAGCAGTCATACGTTGAAAGAAGCCACTTTGTGAATATATGTGCTCTAAAGTGATGATGAGGCCTCTGGGCACCATGCACCCCAAGTATTTTTGGATTCCTCTCTGCCCTCTCTGTCACCATTGAAATTGAACAGTACACTAGTAGTAGAGAAAGGGATATTTCCTCTGCCCCTTGACAATAAAGCCCATGGGAAACACACACTTTATGGTAAAGCGCAGTGATCTTCCTGAAACCCTCCTTGAAATGCCCCAGCTTTAAAAATTATACTTTAAAGCAAGATACAGCTTTCTCATCTGACTGCCACACTCCCAAATTTCTGCAGTAGCAGGAGGTGGCCCCTTGTGAATTTGGGAATCAAATGCAGCCACCCACCCATGGGAAACTGCCCAGTCTTGCCCTAAAAAGCCTGATAAAATCTGTTAAATAAACAAATAGTATTGCGCAGATCAACTCAGAACTACACCTACCCCATTCAATAGGACTTACTCCCAAGTAAGTGTGGGACCCAATGTAGTGTAGTACTTTGAGTCTTGGACTAGGACACGGAGGGACAAGAGGTCGAATCCCCGCTCAGGACTGATCTGGGGCAAGTCACATTCTCTCAGCATCAGAGGAAGGCAAAAGCCTCTTTGAACAAGTTCTGCCAATAAAATCCTGTGATAGGTGCACTTCAGGGTTGGAATAAGTCAGAAGTGACTTGAAGGTACACAACAACAGCAGATTGTGTATATGGTTGTTCCTTTAAGTAAATGTCTCCATGCTCTATGTTTTTTGTGTGCACATATATTTTGTATAAATATTTGAAGAGCTGTGCGAGAAACTATTAATATCATTTCCTATTCAATGCATAATTTACTAAATATTGTGGCCCTGTTTAAAACACCTCTGCTTCTGTAAAATGGGGATGTTTAGCGGTATCTATGGTACAATGCATATCCCAAATCAAGCATTACCTATTACCCAATGTTACCTCAAAATGTGTGGGACCACTAAAGGTCCTCTATCCAAGCCCGTACCTTCATGCAAATTAGGGAAATTAACTAATCTTTATTTATGAGCTTACAAGAGGGGGGCAACCTAATGAGACCTTCCATCAGTGACTACAGGATCACCGATAGAGAGAAACCAGCCAGGAGACTGAGAATTATTGGGGGGAAATACACACTCACATGCAAGATCAACACTTATGCATGCAACCACACAAGGCTAATTGAAAAGAGAGAGAGGAAAACAGATAGCAGAAATTGTAGGGATCAGGTGATATTTATCATCTGGAGAGATGCAGAGAAGAGCAAGATGGCTTGGGCTAACACACAAGGACAGTACCAGTCATAGAATCATAGAAATGTAGAGTTGGAAGAAACAACAGGGGCCATCCAGTCCAACCCCCTGCCATGCAGGAACACCCTCAAAGCACTCCCGACAGATGGCCATCAAGCCTCTGCTTAAAAACCTCCAAGGAAGGAGACTCCACTACACTCCGAGGCAGCAGATTCCACTGCCGGACAGCCCTGACTGTCAGGAATTTCTTCCTGAGGTTCAGGTAGAATCTCCTTTCCTGTAGCTTGAATCCATTGCTCCTTGTCCTGATGTCTGGAGCAGCAGAAAACAAGCCCTCTCCCTCCTCTACGTGGCATCTCTTCAAATATTTAAACATGGCTATCATGTCCCCTCTTAACCTTCTCTTCTGTAGACTAAACATACCCAGCTCTCTAAGTCTATCCTCATAGGGCATTGTTTCCAGGCCTCTCACCATTTTGGTTGCCCTCCTCTGGACTTGCTCCAGCTTGTCAATATCCTTCTTGAATTGGGGTGCCCAGAACTGGACACAGTATTCAAGATGGGGTCTAACCAAAGCAGAGTAGAGTGGTACCAATACCTCTCTCGATCTAGACACCATACTCCTATTGATGCAGCCAAGAATTGCATTGGCTTTCTTGGCTGCCGCATCACACTGCTGACTCATGTTCAGCTTGTGATCTATGAAGACTCCTAGATTCCTTTCACATGTACTGCTATCCAGCCACGTGTCCCCCATCCTAGATTTCTGCATTCCATTTTTTCTACCTAAGTGTAGGGCCTTACACTTCTCTCTGTTGAATTTCATTTTGTTTGCCTCGGCCCAGCTCTCCAATCTATCCAGGTCATTTTGAATTTTGATCCTGTCCTCTGGCGTATTAGCAACCCCTCCCAATTTGGTATCATCTGCAAATTTGATGAGCATGCCCTCTATTCCTTCATCCAAGTCGTTGATAAAAATATTGAACAGCACTGGGCCCAGGACAGAACCCTGTGGCACCCCACTAGTCACTTCTCTCCAGGATGAAAAGCAGCCATTCGTGATCACCCTTTGGGTTCGGTCGGTCAACCAATTACAAATCCAACTAACAGTAGCCCTGTCCAACCCACATTTTACTAGCTTCATTGCAAGAATATCATGGGGAACTTTGTCAAAGGCCTTACTGAAATCGAGATATGCTACATCCACAGCATTCCCTTCATCTATCAAGCTAGTAACTCTATCATAAAAAGAGACAAGATTAGTCTGGCATGAGAAATCCATGTTGACTTCTCATGATTACCGCGTTCCTTTCTAAGTGATTAGAAACTGACTGCTTAATGATCTGCTCCAGGATCTTTCCGGGTACTGATCTCAGGCTGACTGGGCGATAATTATTTGGGTCCTCTTTTTTCCTCTACCTATTATGTGCCTCATTTCTCCTGCTTCCTCCCCTGCTCCCCAACCACCAGGTTGAGTGCTTGTATCCTTCTCGGAAAAAACTGAGGCAAAGAAGGTGTTAAGTAGCTCTGCCTTTTCTCTTCCCCCTGTGAGTAATTCGCCATCTTCTCTGCGCAGCGACCCTATCGTCTCCTTCTTTTTTCTTTTGCTGTGGACATATTTTAAAAAGCCCTTTTTATTGTTTTTAATGTCTCTGGCCAGCCTAAGTTCGTTCTGTGCTTTAGCCTTTCTGACCTCCTCCCTACATCTCCTAGGTACTTGCTTAAATTCTTCTTTGGTGGTTTCCCCCTTCTTCCATTTCCTATACATGTTTCTCTTAACACTCAGCTCAGCTGAGAGTTCTTTAGTCAACCATTCTGGTTTCTTCAGATGCCTTCCACTTTTCCTCCTTATTGGCACAGTTTTAGACTGTGCCTTCAGTATCTCCTTTTTAAGGAACTCCCATGCCTCCTGAACTCCTTTCCCTTTCAGTGTTCCTGACCACGGAATTCCAGCCAGCAGCTCCCTAAGTTTACAGAAGTTTGTTTTTTTAAAATCTAAGATGAGTGTCTGACTACCCTTATCTTCTCCTTCCCACTGAATGCCAAATTCCAAGAGGGCATAGTCACTCCCCCCTAAAGATCCAACCACTTCTACCTGATTAACAAGGTCGTCCCTGTTGGTCAGGATCAGATCTAGAATATTTGATCCCCTTGTGGCCTCTTCCACCTTCTGGACCATGAAGTTGTCTGCAAGACAAGCAAGAAACTTGCTGGACCTTGCTGTCTTGGCAGAGTTTGACTGCCAGCATATATCCAGGTAATTGAAGTCTCCTATTATTACTGTATCTCTCCTCTTTGAATGTGCAGTCATTTGGTTGAGGAAGGTGTCATCCAAGTCCTCAGCCTGGGTTGGAGGTCTGTAGTAAACCCCCACCAGAATATCCCTGTTGTTTCTCGCTGCCTTAATTCTTACCCAAATGCTCTCGACCTGGCTTTCTGGGTTTAAGTCCTGGATCTCTTCACAGGTGAAAACATCCTTGACATACAAGGCTACTCCTCCTCCTTTCTTGTTTGATCTATTTTTACAAAATAGGCTATACCCCTCTATTCCTATATTCCAATCATGAGACTCATCCAACCAGGTCTCAGTGATGCCTATCAAATCATATTTATTTTGCTGTACTAGGAGTTCAAGTTCGTCCTGCTTGTTTCCCATACTCCTTGCATTAGTGTAGAGACACTTAAGTCCCCGGGCCCTTCCTGCATGTCCTGTACTATTGTTTCTACTCCACCCGCCATTGACCGCTTCTACTACTTGTCCAGTATCATTTGGGCCTTTTTCCCCTGTGTTCTCTGAGTCCTTGCCCTAAATAATATTGTCTCCGTCCCCCGTGAAACTTAGTTTAAAGACCTCTTAATCCTCCTTGCGAGACTGTTAGCAAAAGCATTCCTGCCCAGTTTTGTGAGGTGCAGCCCATCCCTCGCCAGAAGCCCATGTTCGTGGAAATTCAGGCCATGTTCCAAAAACCCAAACCGTTGCCGGCGGCACCACATGAGGAGCCAGTTGTTGACCTCTGCTATTGCCCTTTCCCTACGTGCGCCATATCCTTGAACAGGGAGGAGAGACGAAATGACCACTTGCGCACCAAGGTCCTTAAGCTTGGTCCCCATACGCTCGTAGTCCTTTGCAATGTGATAAAGGCTGCTCCTTGCAGTGTCCTTGGTTCCGACATGAACCAAAATGAGGGGCCTCTGGTCAGTGGGTTTGACCAGCCTGGTTAGCCTCTCCATTATGTGGTTGATCCTGGCCCCAGGAAGACAGCAGACCTCTTGATTGAGCTTGTCCGGTTTGGAAATTGCTGTTTCGGTTCCTCTGAGCAAAGAGTCCCCGACAACCAGAACTCGCCTCCTCTGAGACTTGTTCTGGGCTCCTCGACTGCCTGGGCATTCTGTTTAGGCTGGGAGCGTTGATGTATTTCCTGTTGGTGAAGTTTGATTCCTTCTTGTTGACATTCTGTTGCCTCCGCGTGGTGCTCCTCATTGTTCATAAGGCCAAGTACTTCGAAGCGATTGTGTAGCTTAAGAGTCTCTGTTACATTCCTGGTCCTTTTACTCCTCCGTGTGACATTCGTCCAAGCCTCCGTTTCCTGGCAAAGTGTGCTGACTTCCTGATCTGGCAGCTCCTCCGTGCATTCAGTCTTCCAGTAGGTCTTCTCTGCCCTATCCAAAAACTCCTCCCCTTCCCTAATAAGATGGAGATCAGAAATTCGTGCCTCAAGCTGGTGAACCTTCTCCTCCAAGAAGGTGACCAGCTTGCACTTGGTGCAGGTGTACCCGAGAACATCTTGTGGCAAGAAAACAAACATGCCACAAGTGTTACAGGTGACTGCAACAGCTCCCTCACCTTCCATCCTTGAAACTACAGAGAGTAGTACAGGATGAAGCTCAAGAAAGAATAACTGGGCTTTCTTTCTGAGATTTAGCTGTGTAAGCTACGATAGTTCTATTGCTTGCCAAGGGTTAAACTTGGAGGATTAAAGTAAAGGACTTCAACTGCGCGTGCCAAAGGCGCTTGCCGTTGGTAGCTTCTAATAAGGTCCCTTCCCCCTAGCTGACTCCTCCCCCTGGTTAGTCAGACCGTGTGATCAGGCAGAGCACACGGCCAGGACAATAGCAAGCAAACAATAGCAGGCAAACAACCAGCAAAACAAGCACAGCCCCACAAGCCTGTAAACACACCTGGTTTAGGATGCTTTCACAGACCCAGCTCTCCTCTGCTCTCTCCTCTGGGAAAATGTCAGAAATCTGAGTGAGGGAGTAGATCCTGCACATGAAGTACTGTGACAATTGGCCCAAAATTGGGGAAATTTATACCCAAAATCTACCCTCAGGGACTGTGTGTTTATATTTCTCTAGCTGCTCAGGCAAAGGAGTTTCATAAACAGCTGATGCAGTCTGGAACAGGCTGATGGACTTATCGGTGGATGACAATGGCACTAATGACTGTGTGATAGCCCATTAATAGTGAGTGGGACTGTGGAGAATGGAAAGATCGTTTAGGTGAGAGGGCTAGGTGCTTGGTGCAACTATTGTTTTTGGTGGGAATCTTCCCGTTTCATGACTCACCCATTTGACAGACTGGCAGCGATCTTTTGTTTCTTGTGTCTTGCTGCTTGACTTCCTGCTTATGACATCACTTTGTCTCACTGGGGGTTCCTCTGGTGTACATGCCTGCCAGGTTGTTCTTGGAGTCAGCTCAGTCATCTGGTTAATAATGCAGAGTCACTTTGATATCAAGTTCTAATCATGTGTGTTGCCTATTAAATTATAATTCACCAATTAAATTATATCAGATTCAGAGGTGTGTGCTGTGGTATAACACTAGTGATGTATGAAATTGCAAAAAAAGGTGGAGTAGGAAAATGTGCATCATTTTATATGCAAGGATTTCCATTTGGCTGTAATTCCTGGACAGGTGTGCTTCCTAACTGAAGCTTTTACTGTAGAATGGTGGCCTTCTTTATTGTGGAGCCAGATTACTTGTGACTGTGAAGGAGTCTGTTTGGTTGACTAAATACATTTCAGCCCCTGGGCTATAGTCAGAAAAACAAGGAGCTGTCTAAGAATACAGAAGTCCTTGCTTTAGGATGTACAGTACTGCTCTCTATATCTGCAACTCCTACCCTTCCCCCCTTCTGTAACCTCAACTTGAAAATATAAAGCAGATGCTCAACTCTAGACAAACGTCTTATCTGAAGACAGTCACCACTGAAAAATAGTTTGTTGAGCCAGGATTTCAGACATTCAATTGAGACAAATTAAGTTAAAATACTTGATTTTGGAAGAGGTTTTACAGTCAGATAATGTTATTCAATGCTGAATATAAGAGGAAAATCTTTCATTCTTCAGATGTTAACACCTGAACAGTTTTTTCAGTGTTGTGTTGCTCCAATAATCATATTTTTGTGTTCTTCATCAATGTTCTGAACTCAGCGTGGCTTGCATAGAAGAATACAGTAAACTAAGCTAACAGTAGAATGTCAGCATAAAAATTAAGAGCTGACTATATGAGAGATACTAAAGGATTTATTTGCAGAATAGCAACACTTCAGTTATATTAGGTTCTTGTCTTTTGAAATGGCAAAAATGAACTGCAAGAGAATCTTGTGAAGAATTCCCCTTCCCTAAGCTTCTGCTCTTGGTTGCTCCAGACAGGCACGAGCCCTGAGGCATAGAACCCTCGAGTTGGAAGGGACCACCAAGGGCCATCTCCTGCAACTCCCAAGTAAAGCACTGCAAAAGGTGGGCACCCATCCTCCATTTAAAGTCTTCTAAGAGGGAGAGTCCACCACCCTCTCAGAGAGTCTGTTTCCTTACCAAACAGTTCCTACAGTCAACAAGTTCTTTCTAATGTTTAGATGGAATCTCTTTTATTGTAATTCAAATTTACTGGCTTGTGTCCTAATCTCTGGAGCAGCAGAAAACAAGCTTGCTTTGTTGCTTCAAATATTTAAGGATGGCTTGTGTATCACCTTTCAGTCTTCTCTTCACCAAGCTAAATATTCCTTTAATACCTTTGGCTGCTGTTCATCCAGCTCTGGAAACTTGGATTCATCTAGAGTAGCTAGATATTCCTGTCCTACTTATTAATTTGTTCTGGACTTCAGCCTCCCTCATGTATCATTTGTTCTGTTTTCACCAGTTAGAGCACTGTTGTACTTTTGAGAGAAGACTGAAGTGAAGAAGGGCAGTAAATGCACACTGGAGCAGAACTCTGGGCCTCCCCCACAAAATTCCCCACTAAATGACCACACAAAATGCCTGTTGGCCTTGCTGCTTGTTAGCCAAGCTCCTTAGCTGAGCTGGGACTGGGGCTGCAGTTGTACCTGTCTCTTTTAAATTTTGGTTTATCTGAATGTTCTTCATACATCCATCTTAGTTTCTTTAGACGCTTCCCATTTTCCTTCTTCACTGGAATTCTTTGCAACTGTGCCTTCAATATCTCACCTTTAAGAAACTCCCACTTAGCATGAACTCACTTCCCTTTGAACACTTCTGACTATGGGATCTTACCCTTACTAAAACCAGCTTTCTCACAGTCCAAAGTGCATATCTAATACATTTGGCTTCCCCATTTTTCTGCCTAATAAATTCCAGGAGAATGTGGCTACTCCGACCAAAGGTTCCCACTAGTCCCACCCAGTTGATCAGCCTTTCACTATTGGTTAGGTTCAGGTCCAAAATAATCAATCCTGCATTGTCTCTTCTACCCTCTAGAAAATGAATTGTCAGTAAAGCAAGTGAGGAATTTGTTGGACCTTACATTATTGGCATCCATATGATTATATTTCCTACTTCTGTGTATAATTGTGAAAGCTGGACAGTACTGACAGGGAGAGAGTCAACTCATTTGAAATGTGGTGCTGGAGAAGAGTTCTACAGATACCCTGGACTGTTAAAAAGACAAATAAATGGGTCCTGGAGTAAATCTGGCAGGATGTGTAGCTCCTGTCATAATATATTTGTTGGATGCACATTACAATATGCAAGGTAGTCTGTGTAGGGAAAAGTTAGATTTAGTCAGAGCATTGCAAAGTATCAAAGACCAGTTGTTGATAGATTGTAACATTGTATCTCTTTGAAGCTTGTGTGTGTGTGTGTGTGTGTGTGTATTTCTAAGTATCAAATGGCCAATTGCTGTATTGCTCTGTATAACAATGTGTCTGGGAGAGGAGGAGAAGAACAGAGAGAGAAGAAAAAGAAAACACCAAAAGGTGTTGTGAGAACTGGAAATGCTTGGGGATAAGAGACATGAAATATGTTCTTGATTCAAGGATGAGAGATGGGTAAACAACTGAAAGTCTGGGAATTTTCTAAAGTTGTGGGGTGATGTTTAATTGATGATCCTCACCAATCACAGCTTTACACATCTAAATTGATATGTGAAGATATAAAACATTTGAGTGGCATGTATCTTTCAATATCAGCAACTTTGGAAGAAATGTGCTGTGTCACTTGCTTGTCACAAATAAACACTGTCTACTTCAGAGTGTAGTTTGTGAATTGCAGTCCTTAAACTCTCCCTAGAAGGCGACATGTTCATAGTGAGGCTATTGTATTTTGACCATATTATGAAACAACAGGAATTATAAGAAAGGTTAGATATTAAATAAAGCTCGATGAAGTGGGGGGCAGTAGCAAAAAAAGAAGAAGCCTGCTTTACAGGTTGATAGACTCAATAAAAAAAAAATGACTGCCCTGAATTCGCAAGACATGAGCGGCATAGTTGATGACTAGGGATCTTGGAGATTTTTCATTTATACGGTCATCATAAATTGAAGCTGACTTTTTTTAAAAAAAATTAAATTTAAAAAAAAATTGTGTCATTAAGAAGTAGCTGCTCTTTTCCTTCCTCTTTCCCCACGCAACATCTAGTACTATTGTTATCACGGTTATGATATGTCTGGTGAGAGCACTAGATATCCTTTTGATATCAAATAATTTGGCCTTTGCTTGACCTTTCTCTGCCACCCTACTCCACATGTTTGCAGAGGTCCTCCAGACAAGCACAAATTGGGTGCGGCCGTTAATGGTTGTACATTCCAAGACCTCATTCAGGCAGGCAGCTTAAGCCTCTCCGTTGCTTTAGGGAAAAACCTCCCTGCAAACCAGCTTTGCTCGGCGCGTATTTACACAAAGCCGCACGGCCAAGAGCCGAGCCATTCCTTTATGTCGGGCCATCAGCGTCCTGGCCATACTATTGTCATCCAGCGCTAAGCTCATCATGCAAAACCTGACCTTTTCCAACTCCTTTGTCCAGCTCCAAATCTCCTTTGTTCTCACCAAGCATAGCATAGCCTGTAGGTAATATCCACCCTATAAAAAGTCCCCACTTTTGGGACTACCTACTTTGGACTTCCATCCTGCCTTGCTGCCGGTTGTCTAAGGGAACTCCCCTCAGCGGATCACGTTGAGCTTTCTCTCCCGGAACCCCGTTTCTCTCTCTCCAGGACTACAAGACCAGGTGTCGTATTACCCACTCCCTTGAAACTCTCCATTTCTATTTCTAAGTTAGCTAGTATTTGTCATGTCTTTCGTGTTGCTTGTTCTTAATAAAAATTACTATTTGTTACTTTAAGCTTGTCTAACTGCTCTCTGACCTGACACTGTATACATTGGGTAAAAGATCCTAGCTGAAGTTACCCTGCCTCTCGTTAGCTTAAGAAAGTGCTTGAGCTTAATTCCCCCAACTTGTGCTTTTATTTGGTTATTTGGGCGCCCCTCCCAGGACCCCCACATACAGGGTAACACTATGACACATGTGATGTGACATTACTGATGTCCAAATTTCTTGCTTACCACAAGTTATCAACAGTGGAGTGGAGCAGAGTGGGGAAATCTGCCACAAGTTATCCTTTGCCATCATTGGAAGAAAAACAACACAAATTGTTTAAGCAAATGTATGTATGTATTTAATATCTTGCCTGTCTTCTGACAGGAGACCCAAAGAAGCCTGCAATGTAGGTTGAATAGTGATGGTGTTCAAAGATGACTTTTCTTATATGTTGCCACAGTATGTTCTAGTGTTGGTCTAAAACAAGCAGGACTCCCTAATAACGGCCATAACCAGAGGCAACTGTTAACCTGTTCTCTGGGGGTCCCCGGAGGGGCGCCCAAATAACCAAAACACAAACACAGAGTTGCGGAAATTAGCTGGAGCACCCACTAAAGCTAGCGGGAGGCAGGGTAACTTAGCAGGGATCTTGCAACCCAATGTCTACGGGGTCAGGTCAGTCAAGCAGTCAGACAGTTTTAAAATAGCAAAAATGATGTTTTATTAAAAGACAAACAAACAGTAAAGACACCACAATCACACAGCTAATGGAAGAATTCGAAATAAGGGTTTTCAGGGGAAATGGGTGATATGACACCTTTTCTCATAGTCCTGAAGAAGCTGAAGATGGTAGGGAAGAAACTTAGCATGGAGGCCGAGGGGAGCTCGCCAGACAAAGCGGCAGCAAGGCGGGAGGGAAGTCCGGAGCACTCCAAGCGGTCTGGGGGGGGTGCTGGCAGTTAGAGCGATCCGAGGTGCTCTCGGAATCAGGGGGTTTATATAGGGTGAATTGTGACTGCAGGCCATGCCATGCTCGGTGAGAACAATGCAAGTTTAGAGCGGGACAAAGCTTTGGAAAAGGTCAAGTTTAACATGATCAGCTTAGCGCAGAATCAACAATAGTGTAGCCAGTATGCAAATGCAAGGTGCTTAGAATGGCATTGTAAGACTATCAGCTCAGAGCCGGGTGCTTTTGTTAGTGTCGCGCTTAAGCAAAAAGGTGTTTGCAGGGAGGTCCCTGAAGCAACGGAGTGGCATTGTTTAGCCTGCCTAGGTGGAGAATGGAATGTCCAACAATTACCGGCCGTGCCTGTTTACGTGCTTGTCCAGAGGCCTCGCAAACACGTGGAGCGGGGTGGCAGAGGAAGGCCGAATGATTTTGATATCAAAAACATATCTAGTGCCATCACCGGGCAGGTCTGGGCCGAAGTAACACAGCCAGTGTCTTTAATGCCAGTGGGGTGATGAACCTACTCTGGGTTTTATTCCACCTGTAAAGGAGCTGAACTACAGAGCTGCCTAGAATTCACTAGAATTCCCAGTATCACCACTGAAATTAGTCCAAAGCTTTTTCTATGTTTCTCAGACATTTTGATTACCTTACTCTCTATATTTGTTTCTCGATAAAGGTTTGGAAAGAGGTTTGACAAAGGCTCTAAAGAAGCTGGATGACTATCTGAGAAACCCTTTACCAGAAGAGATAGATGCAAGCAGTGCAGAGGAAGAGAAAATATCAAAACGAAAGTTCTTGGATGGAGATGAGCTGACTCTTGCTGACTGCAATCTTCTGCCTAAACTCCATGTTGTCAAGGTGAGAAGGTCTCCTATTCCTGATAGCAATTTTAATTGCCAAACTTAATTGTCAAAAGGTAGTATTGGTTGTAACACCTCCCTATTTCACTGAGCAGTGTGAAGCCAGAGAGCTGCCTCTAAAAGGGTTTAGCCAGGTTTCTTTTGGATAAAAGGAGGACTATTGGAGACTTATAATGATTGCATTTACCAGAATGCTGGCAGGTCACATTAGAAGCAGGCAGCCAGCTACAGCAGGCAGCACAACTGGTACACCTGGCATGAAATTCCCAAAGCAGCAGTTGGGCATGTCTGATAGCATCTAAGACTGCTTCCAGTTCATCTGAAATTACAAGCTGATAAGGTTGGCTGACTGTACAGGTAGATAAAATCCCTCTCCTCCCTGATTGCAGTATTGTCTAGCTGTGTGACTCATGTTTAATGGGGTAACTTGTCAAAATAGACTGTTCTACTGATTTTTAATCTAGATCAAGTAACATGAAAGGCCCTTCCCTATACTGCAAACCCCAGAATTCCATAGGATGTTGAAATGGCCTTTAACACATACAATGTAATACTTAAAACTAATTTATGAAAGTTTCTTTTCTCAGGTGGTAGTCAAGTGACCTGCAGAACTCTGGAGGAAAAATATTGTAGGCATGTACTGCTCTCCCCCTCCGGGTTACTACAGAGAGTCCACTCAACAAACTGTGGGCAATGAGACTCAGCTTGACAACCCCTCAAGCTTAGTGCCCAGGTTGTGGAGGCAGCTTGCTTTCCCCTGAGGCTGCCCCAACAGTTTGCTCCTTTTTAGGTAGAAATACAGAAAGCTTCTAGCTTGCAGGAAGACTACCCCTTGAGAAAATGTTTCCCTAACTAAGGGGTGAAGAAATATGGTTGAGAATTGCTGATAAAGCACCACTAATGGAACTATCTTTCTGTGGCGCATAATTGCATGGCCTTGTTGCATGGCAACAGTGATGCTCAAAGGGTTTCCAATGCCAGACATGCTTTTGCTGATGAACCAGACTAAATGTGCCAAACAGCTACTGGGCAGCAGCAGTAGTGAGGGGGTGGTAGTGGCAAAAGATCTCTCAGAGACAATGGCAGTGGCACCATAGCTGATGCTTGTTAGTACTGTGCAGAAGGAGGCACACATAAACCTCTTATGAATGTGTTTTGCCATGAAAAATCGTATGGTGACACAATCCAAAATGAAACAAGAGATAGTGCCAAAAGATGAAGATTGGATGGTGCTCAAGAAGTCACTGGAGAAGAACAGAGGACAATGACGAATTGTGTTATGGCTAATGATGCAACTGAACTCAACTGAAAAGACATTCAGCTGTTGATGTGCTCAGAGGTGAAAGGAAAGTCTGAAGCTACACAACACTATTATAGAAACATGGAATGTGAGAAACAAATCAGGGAAGCTAGACAAAGTAAAACAAAAAAATGGTGTTACTCCAAAAGGTGGGTGACTCAGAGGTCTACCTGTGGTGCCAGTCCCTCTGTGAAAAAAATGGGGAATCATTAGCTTAAAGGGAGGCCTGCGAGATGTGGGGGGCAACCTTCAGGATCTTTTCACCTATGTTTAATAGTACTAATGCAGGGACACCAGTTGGAGATTAAAATAATGATTTATTGAGGAAAATCACAAACACATGCAAGATTCAAGCAGTTTCACAACCACACAAGGCTAACCAAAGGAAAGGAAGGAAAAATTGTATGATGAGAAGTTTGGGCAAAGTGGGTTATATTTACCTATCCTGCAGAGAAGAGATGAAGTGATGTAACTCAGACTAAGGGTCTGAGGGTACTACCAGAATGTGAATCTGAGCAGCAGAATGATGGTTTATGTCCAAAGTACTACAAGTTGTCTGGCTCAGAGCCAGGGTTTAAATACCATTTTACTGCCCTGAGGGGGAAGGTGTTAGTGGGTTTCTGGCCCAGCGAATGATGGGGTCTGGAACAGGCTAATAGCCTTAGAATTAGGTGACAAAGTACTGATGGAAATCATGATAGCTTTTTAATGGCTGGGCAGGTGAGGAAACAAAGGGGAATTTCAATGAAAAGAGGGAATGGATTGATGACAATCATTTGCTCTCTTGAGGCTGTTTCAGGTGCTATTGTTTTGGAAGATTGAGTCATTGAGAAGATGATCACACTCATAAACAGCAGAGCTTCCTGACTGATCCCTTGGCTATGGCCTTGGCATGCCCTGAGGTCCCATCTGATCTACTTTCTCACACATTCAGCCAGTCCTCTTTACCAGCATGACTTTTCAGCCATAACAGTATATGATTCATATTGTGCCAATTAAATAATGTTCATTGCCAATCATATCATGGAGTGAGGGTGTATGGCATGGTAGCAATGAAACATATAAACATTGCAATGCTTGGGGTAATCAAGCAAAAGTGGACAGGAATGAGACATTTTGGGTCATAGTTAGGGATGGGCCAACTAAATCCTCGAATCCTTGACAGGGATTCGAGATTCGGGAATCCGAATCCCTGTGCCAAAACAGGCAAACTGAATCTTTCAAATCCGCCAGTCAGAGACCAGGACGCCTGAAAACCTGGGAAACTGGGATGCCTGAAAACCTGGGAGACCGGGATGCCTGAAAATGTGGGAGACTAGACACACAAGGGGAGATGGCAAGTAGGTGAATTTGGAGTAATAATGGAGTAATAATGGCCTTTGCTAACAATTTCACAAATTACATCTAGGGTTGTATTCTAAGATATTTAAATTGAACATTTCATATCTAAGTTCAACACTTGACTAGAAGCTACAAGCTTGAGATTTCAAGGACAGCTGAAACATTATTTTGCATAGCTCCCTTGCAAACCTCTTTCAGACACAATTCTGGGGTTTCTAGTTTTATAAGGTGTCATAGCCTTCTCTGCCAAAGTCTGCTGGTGCATCATCAAACTACAAACCCCTGGATGCCAGAAGGAGCTATGCAAAGAAAATCCAGTTTTGATGTGGATTAGCTCTGGACTCTAGCATGTGGCCCTGTTTATACAGGCAGGAAAATGTGGGATTCATCCACATTTTCCTGCCTGTGTACAAAGGGCCTTCATAACATTTTCAGTCTGGGGAGATTCTGAGGCAAAACTAGGACAATTGTCCTGGCCAGATTTCTTCAGAGAGAGGTTTCCCTTGCCTAGGCTTTTGCTGAGACTGAGAGAGCATATCTTGCCCAAGATTATCCTTCTTTCCCTTGCTTTTTAAACCCTTTTTAAAAAAGAGGATTTGAAAGATTTGAGATTTGTGAGATTTGTGGATTCCCAGAACCTCCCAGGGATTCGGTTCTGGATTTGGATTCAGAAAATTCTGGATTCATCCCATCCCTAGTCATAGCGTTTTACTCAGGAAATGAAAATCTACGAAGAAATGGGGTAGCATTTTTAGTGAGAGGAGATATAGCAAAAGCTGTCAAAGGATACAATGTAAATGACCAAATCATGTCAGTAAGACTTAAGGGAAAAACCCATAAATATAAACACAATCCAAGTTTATGCTTCAACTACAGAGGCAGAAGAATTGAAAGATACTATACAGGAGTCCAGGAAAAAATTGATTACATGCCAAAACAGGACTCCCAGTTTTGCAGTATTAAGCCAGGAACTAGAAGAACCCTGGACTAAAATGAGGGACATTGTCAGGAAAGAATGCAGGAAGAAGAGGAAAAGAAGGAGAAGGAGCAGCAGCAGCAGCCACCACCGCTTCAGTGGATTACAGATGAAACTCTTCAAGCAGTTAAAGACTGATGAGAAGGAAAGGAAAGTTGACGGAAAAAGATTCAAGACCCTGACCGCAATTGTTCGATTATTTTTGCACAGGGACAAGGAGAACTACTATAATAATCAATGCAGAGACCTTGTTACCCTGTTTACTGGGGGTCCCGGGAGGGACACCTAAATGCGCTCACAATTAACTAAGTTTGGGGAAATTAGCTGAGAGCACAAGCTAACAATGCGAGAGGCAGGGCAACGCAGCGGAATCTTTTACCAATATCTACGGGGTCAGGCCAAGCCAAGGAGCACACCAAGTTTTAAGAATAATTGTGAACTTTATTAAATACAGACAAACAGTGTATGCAAAACACTCACACAGATAACTATAGAAAATAAAGGTTACAGTGGTATAGAGGGATTTTTGAGAGGGATTGTTGAATTGGGTGATATGACACCTGTCCTGAAACCCCGGTAGTCTACAGATTGAGTTCGGAGATATGATATCTCAGTACCTGGAACTGAGGGTACAGCTCGCCAAATAAAGTGGCAGCAAGGCGGGATGGAAATCCGGAGCGATCCGAGGATGGTCTCGGAATCAGGGGTTTTTATAGGGAGAAATGTAACTGCAGGCTATTCTGTACTTGGCGAAAAACAATGAGTTTCTGGCGCGAGACAAAGCTTTGGAAAAGTCAAAATTTAGCATGATTGAGTTGAGTCCAAATTGACAAAGAGGTAGACAGTATGCAAACGCAGAGTGCTTGACAGTTGAGAATTCAGCTAGTCAAGGTGCCTGCTCGGGGCAGGGAGTTCTTTGTAAGCAGCGTGCATACAGAATGAGGGTGTTTGCAGAGAGGTCTCCTAAAGCGGCAATCTGGCTATTTCTGGCCTGCCTATATTGTTTTGGGATCTTGCAGCGTTTAGTGGCCAAGCCTAGTTCTGTGCTTGTCTGGGGGCCTCACAAACACGTGGAGAGGGGTGGTGGAAGAGAGCCAAATTATTGATATCAAAGTGATATCTAGCATCCCCAAATCCGGGCTAGCAAATGCAGTAACAACCTTCTCTACAAGTTTTGAGAAATCAAAGAGATATTTAAACCAAGAGTGGGGATGCTCTGTGGCCAGTGAAGAACACAGTATTTGATCAAGTAGAGATAAAAAGATGATGGAAACAATACAAGGAAGAACTATATAAGAGAGATGAAATGTTGACAGATTCATTCAAGGTAGAACCATATGAAGACAAACCACCAATTTTAAAAAGTGAAGTGAAAGTTGCACTAACAGCACTTGGGAGAAATGGATCATCAGGAACAGAAAGCATACCAATACAGCTGCTTTAATCTGCAGAGACAGAGTCTACTCTAGTTCTAGTTAAAATCTGCCAACAAATACGGAAAACAAAAGAATGGCCCACAGATTGGAAATGCTCAATATACATTTTATTTCAAAAGAAAGGGGACATCACAGATTGTAGAAACCATAGGACCATTGCATTAATTTCCCATGCAAGTAAAGTAATGCTCAAAATTCTACAACAAAGACTTCTATCATTTATGGAGCGAGAAATGCCAGATGTCCAAGCTGGGTTCAGGAAAGGAAGAAACACTAGGGGTCATATTGCAAACTGATGTTGGATAATGGAGCGCACCAAAGAATTTCCAAAGAAAATCAGCCTGTGCTTTATAGATTAGGGCAAAGCCTTTGATTGTGTAGATCTTGAGAAACTATGGATTATACTTAGCAAAATGAGTGTAGCACACCATTTGATTGTCCTTTATGCAGAACAAGAGGCTACTGTTAGGACAGAATACATCAAAATAGAATGGTTTCCAATTGGCAAAGGGGTCAGGCAAGGCAGCAGTTTATCACTACATCTGTTTAACTGGTATGCTGAACATATACATAAAGCAGTATTGGACTCAGAAGAAGCAGGTGTGAAAATTCAAGGAAGGAACATCAGCAATTTAAAATATGCTGATGATACTATGCTACTAGCAGAAAACAGCAAGGACTTGGAATAATTACTGAAGAATATCAAGGCAGAATGTGCAAGGGCAGGTTTACAATTAAACATTAAGAAAACAAAAATAATGACCACAGATGATTTTCATAGTGTTAAAGCAGATGATGGAGACATTGAAATAGTTCAAGGTTTTGTTACTGTGGTCCAGGCCTACCCAGAGATAGCACTCGATATCCCTTTGATATCGAATAATTCGGCTTTCCTTTGCCACCCCGCTCCACGTGTTTGTGAGGCCTCCGGACAAGCACGTAAACAGGCACGGCTGATAATTGCTGGACATTCCATTCTCCACACAGGCAGGCCAGACAGAGCCGGTTCGTCGCTTCAGGGACCTCTCCAGCAAACACCTCATTGCATATGCATGAGACCAACAAAGGCTCCCTGCCCCAAGCAGATAACCTGACAAAGCTGTAATAAGTGCTCCGCATTTGCATACTGGCTACACTATAGTTAATTTGGCTCTAAGTCAATCATGCTAAATTCTGACCTTTCCAAAGCTTTGTCCCGCTCCTAAATTGCACTGTTCTCGCCAAGTAAGGTATGGCCTGCAGTCACAATTCACCCTATAAAAACCCCTGATTCTGAGACCTTCCTCGGTTCGCTCCTGAGTTCCATCCAGCCTTGCCGCCGCTCTGCTTGGCAAGCTCCCCTCAGCGAACCATGCTGAGCTTCTTCCCTGCACCCCAACGTCGCTCTCAAGGTCCAGGACTACGAGACAGGTATTGTATCACCCATTTCCCTCTGAAAATCCCTACTCCAAGTCAATCTCTAATTTCTTAGTTATCTGTGTGACTGTGGTGTCTTTAATATTTGTCTATATTCAATAAAACACCCTTTTTGTTACTTTAAACCATCTGACTGCTTGACTGACCTGACCCCGTGGACGCTGAGTTGCAAGATCCTGCTAAGTTATTCTGCCTCTCGCTAGCTTTAGTGAGTGCTCCAGCTAATTTTCCCCAAAGTGTTGTTGTTGTTTGGTTATTTAGGTGTCCCTCCCGGGACTCCCAGAGATCAGGGTAACAGTTTTCCATACCTTGGCTCAGTCATGAATCAGAATGGTGACTGCAGTCAAGAAATCAGAAGATGACTACGACTTGGAAGGGTGGGTATGAAGGAACTAGACAAGATCCTCAAGTGTAAAAATACATAATTAAATACTGTCCATGCCATTGTTTTCCAATTTTTATGTATGGTTGTGACAGCTGGATAGTGAAGAAAGCTGACAGGAAAAAAATCAACTCTTCTGAAATGTGAGGTGGAGGAAAGTTCCATGGATACCCTGGATTGCTAAGAAGACGAATAAATGGTTCCTAAGGCAAATGAAGCCTGAACTCTCTCTAGAAGCCAAGATGACTAAACTCAAGCTATCATACTTTGACCATATCATGAGAAGACATGACTTGCTAGAAAAGACAATAATGCTTGCTAAGGTAGAAGACAGTAGGAAAAGAGGAAGACCACACTACAAATGGACAGATTCAATCAAGGAAGACACATCCCTGAATCTGTGGGACCTGAGCAGGGCGGTTGAAGATCGGGTGACTTTGAGGTCTCTAATCCATATGTTGCCATAAGTCGAACTTAACTTGTGACAATAGTTAACAAGAACAACAAATTGCTGACAGCAAGCAGTCAGCTTAACAGAAGATTGCTAATTCTTCCTTAATGCTCCAAACAGCGTTCAGTTTACTAGACCCAATCAATCCAATTTTATATGTGCTGCCGAAGTAAACATAAAACCTTCAGACTACATTTTCCCCATTGCTCCCACATAATATTATGCCCCACATTTTGTGTCTATTTTACCATATAGTCTTTCACCACTTCTTGCTCTATCTCTAATTTTAACTGAATTTGTACATTTAATTTTCTCAGTTAAATGTTGCTCATCTACACAAAGTTGCTTTTCAAAGTCATTCTCAGTCAATTCAGAAACATACTTTTTAAATCTATTTTGTACTTTTTGACTATTTGACTATATCATTGGAAACAGAATCCTTCCACTGATGAAGTTGCTGACTTGGCAGAAATGGATAAATTAACTATTTTAATTAAGGAAGGATCATTGTGTAACTTCCATTTGCCTTCTGTGCTGACAACACTAAGACTTTTTGCAATCTAATAGGTTCTTTATTTGCTATGGAGCATGGAGAAGAGGGTTTCTACCAAACACATTTCTAAGAAGGTTTCTTCCATATTGTTTTGGCTACAAAGCTGCTACGATCCCACATTTGAGTACACTCCTCGAGAGCTGTGTCCACTTCATCTGCCTTCTTACCTGGGGTACTGTTACCAATTATATGTCAAGCTGCAACCTGAGCACAACCACTGATGTTTATAAGCCATTGTATAGTGGATGTCAGGTGAAGAGGTACAACTGTCTTTGACTCTGCTGTTTTCAACTTCTCTAGAGCATGAAACACCCACCAGATAGATGTGTAACTTGCTAATCTCCCATACATGTGAGTCACAGCGTCCACAAAGAAGAACAGGTTGCCTACATGTAACTACATTTCTTCAAGTGGTCATCTGTGAATTCACACAAGCCTCCCTCCTCCCCTCTTGATCATGCTCCTCTTCCTGGACTCTTAGCCTCTTCAGCGACAGGAACTGAGGACATTTGAGCTGGAACCAAGCAGAGCGTGTGTAACGGAGAGAGGCTACTTCCAAAAACACTGCTTAGCTCTTGAATTTTCCACAGATGGACTGAACTGGCACAGAAACCCTTATGCCTGATTTCACAGATGACTGCTTGAAGAAACACAGTTACAGGTAAGTAACCTGCTTTTCCATTTTAACTTGCCATGGTTCCAGCTCATGGGAGCCTAAGATTGGTAGTCTGATGAGGCAATGGAGCTCTCTGGCAGAGAATTCTAGGTACCTCTCCTTAAACTGCAATACCCAGGATTCCATAAGATGGAGCCCTGTAGAATCATAGAACTTTAGTGTGAAAGGGGACCTGGAGGGGCAAAGTCTCCGCACCTCCCCTATAGGCCTGGCATGTTTTTCTTACCATTCATGTGTAATAAAATCTGTTAATGATTCATGTGTTTACAGAGAATTAAAATTAGGATGCTTTGGTCTATATTCTAGATTGTAACCAAGAAATATCGCAACTATGAGTTCCCAGCAGAGATGACTGGACTTTGGCGATACCTGAAAAACGCTTATGCTCGCGATGAATTCATCAATACTTGTGCTGCAGACAAGGAAATTGAAATCGCCTATGCAGATGTAGCCAAGCGGCTTAGCAAATCCTAATTAAAATATGTAAGAACAATTTTATTCAGGGAATTTCTGTTTCATGGATGCTTCAAATCTGTACATAATGTATGTATGGCTATAATATATCATTATGTTTTCTGGGTAGCTCCTTTGAGTAGAGTCTATTTACCTTCTCCCACTGAAGGAATAGCTTCTAGCTGCTGAATGAGAATGTTTTGGCAGCTTGAGAGACCTTCAAAAATTGTGGAGAAAAAAAATGTAAGAGCAGAGCAGAGGGGAAGCCCTTCTGAAATCTTCACCAATATTTGGAACAAATATTGTATAACTTCTAATCAGTGTTTTGATTTTTTTTTAAAAAAAAATAACAGTTACCTGCTACCGATACACTCGTTAGCTAGAAAATTCAATATCAGTTTGAACATAACCATAAAATATTTGGAGTTGTTTTCTTTATTCTTCTCATGCAGTCTTGATATGATCTGTTTGAAAACACACTGTGTATTGATTTTGGACCTTAAAGCTGGAGGAAAAATTGGACTGACCATAGAAGAATGGCTAGTATCATGAGGCGAGTGGAACTTGAAGATAGATGTGGGGAACCTTAGGCCCTCAAAATGTTTTTGGCTGCCAGCTTGAGTGAATACTGAAGTGTATTAGAGACATTAGATCATCCATTTTTTTTCTTAGTCCTAAAGTATGGAAATAGCAAGTGAAGTAATTTTGTATAGATTCATAATTCAAGGGTGTTTGGAAAGATCGATGGTAGTACCAAAATTACATGAATGAGGTTGAAAATACAAGATGATAGTAGGAATTCAGGTATACATTGAAAGATTCCTCATGGTTAGCTAATCAATAGCTAATTACCAACACATATGTCAGTACATTGAGAAAGATAAAGAGATATGTAATAGAAATCAGATGCCTTATGTAAGTTCCAGGATAAGATCATAAGTTTATTTTCTGTGTACCCATTTAATCTGAAAATCCTGAAAACCATAGCAGTGTTCCAAAAATGACTGTTTTCACCATCCCAAGAGATGGCAGTACCGTGGCCATTTCTGAACTAACCTGCTATCACCCTATAATTACACTTTCAACATCCTATGGAATCCTGGGATTTGCAGTTTAGGGAGGGGCCAGTTGGTCCCTCCCGAAACTGCAAACCCCAGGATTCCATAGGATGTTGAAAGTGGAATCACGGCGTGATAACAGGCTAGTACGGAAATGGCCTGCATTGCCATCTTCTTTATACTGTACTGCAATGTGCTCACAGATGGATTTTCTGCAGCTGGTTGCTTCAGCCTTTGCCTGATGAGTTCTGCACTTTCAAAAGCAAAGAAGTTCAGACTGGAATTGAACATTCTATGACAGGACTGATAGTAGGTCATCTTCTTTGATTTCAGTGAAGGCCACATTCAAGGAGAAGGAGAAAACTCTTTACACGTGCTTGTGAAGGGCATGCAAGTGTTACGTATGTTCCCAGTAGATCTGGCATAGTGTAGTGGCTCAGGAAACAGAACCCGAGTTTGTGGCCCTTTCCGCACTGAGGCTTCTAGCGCAAGCGGGGGAGGCCGGCAAGCGCAAGAAGGCTCGTCCGGGAGGCTGCCGCTTCCCCCTCCTTCCTTCCGCAGGCGAAGGAACCAGCGGGGAAGCGGCACCGAAGGAGGCTTGCCACGCAAGCCGCCCTCCCCCCCCTGCAAAGCGGGAGACCTCGCGCCGGATTCCCACCCCGCGCGCGCCAGATTCCTCCCCCCCGCGCGCGCCGGATTCCTCCCCCGCGTGCGCCGGATTCCTCCCCCGCGCCCGCAAAGCGGGCGGCGTCGCATCCCCCCCATGCGTGCGCGCGCCACGTCCGTTTCGCTACCTCCCCACCCCGCTCCTTCCTTCCGCAGGGGCGGAGGGAAGGAAGCGCGACCCGGCCGGCTCCCGGAGGCTCCGCACGAAAGGTAAGTGCGGGTGGGCACCAGGAGCGTTGCGCGAGCGTGGGGTGATTTTCGCTTGGACACGAAAATCAAAAAACCCGCGCTCGCGCCGCTTCAGCCCCGTGAGCCGGGCGGAAGTGGGAGTGTGTCGTGCGGAGCGACGCTCCCACTCCCGCGAGGCTCACGGGGCTGTCGTGCGAGCAAAGGCCTGTGCGAAAAGGGCCTGTGTCCCTTGTTAACCATGAAATATATTTCACTCACTGGGTAACTTTAGGGTAATCACTTGCTTTCATTCTGCTTAGATTAATTCACAGGGCTGTATAATGGATTAAACCTTCTTTGTTGCAAAAATGTCCTTGAAGGAGGGCAGAGGAGAGAGACCCCTTCCTTGTTCTTTGTGAAGCTTATAAGTATCTTGAAAGGGAAGTCTTGGGATGTATCTCTTAAAAGTAGCTTCAGAAACAGTCCAAAGACACTACAGGTGTAAAAGCCATTTCAGACAAAGTTTAGTTAGAATATGTAATTCTGACCCATTTCCTACTGATTTTTTTGAATTCCTTGGTGGTTCACTGAAACATGGGGCGGCTATCCTAGTTCCAGAGAATTAAAAACATGCTCTATCTTTTTCTGTCAGGCATTTGCTTGCACTGAACTTTCTAATAATTTGTGTGAAAATCCTTGAACTCTCCTGTTTTCCCTCAGAATAGGCAATCTAAATACAGACAGGACTATAGGGCAAAGGTCTACATGCTTTAAAATCAGCTGACCAAAAAAACAAAACAAAACAAAACCAGAAGTAACAGCCAGAAAAAAAAATCCATGAAATGAACAAAAATTGGATGAGGCATACAGAAATTGTAGAAAAACACTTATTTCTTAATAAAGTAACCAGATCAGAATTATTTTCTGTTTTTTTTAATATTATGAGATTAGTCTTGAGTTTTTATTCAAACCTTTTTTCTTATTCAGTGTACAGGAACAGTCAGTCTTATGAAGTGATTATGAATGTGGCCTGGATATTATGATATAAAGAACACTGGTGTCTATTTGCTGTTTTACACTAGATTCTGCTTTTGTAATCCATCACATCAGCATGGGGACTCCAATTTAGTGCTTACGGCACCTCTGTGGCCTCAGCCCACCCCCAGTACCCACCAGGCTTCCTGGTCCTCCTGATTTTGTTTTTGTAAGTTTTTTTTCAATCTAAAAAATGATCTTGGAAGCCAGTTATGGCTACAGTAAGGAACTGATCTACACTTTACACTCCTTTTCGAAGGCCACTTCTGTACTACACTGTTATGGTGCTATTACTCCACTTTCAACATCCCGTGGAATCCTGGGGTTTGCAGTTTAGGGAGGGGCATTTGGAATTCTCATCCAGAGAGCTCTTTGGCCTCAGTAAACTATGAATCCCAGAATTCCACAGGATGTTGAAAGTGGAATACCGGTAATAGCAGAAATGGCCAAAGTTTGCCTATGGGTCCCACATGCAGCCTGGAAGCAGTCTTGGCAGTGGGGAGGGGGGAAAAAAGGTAAGTTTGGAATGGTAGAGAATGTCCAGAAGGCTAGAGATGGTCTGTAGTGGGGGAGGGAGCTGGCACATCCCTGTGCCGTGTGCATGTTTGCCTACTCAGAGTGGTGTGGTGAGTGTGTATGTATTTTTAGCTGCTTTCTCTCCCCCCTGCACCATTTTTGGTGTCGTGTGTGTGGCCATTTCTGCACTAGAGTGTTATAATGCTATTATTCCACTTTCAACATCCTAGTGCAGAAATGGCCATAGTGAGTGTGTGTGTAGGTGCAGCAGGTGTGTTTTTGTCTATGTGTGATGTGTGTATGTCCTTGCCTTTAAAAAAAAAAATAATGCACAGTATGGATGGCCGTTTTTTTCTGTATATTTGTTTCTCTGCACATCTCCAGTTTGTACTCCATTTTATTGATGTTTTCTTATGCTTTGTGAGGGAAAAGTTTTGGTTTGGCTTTAACAGCTCAGACCTCTCTCTACTTGTACTCAATTTCTTGTTGAGGTGTTTGTCTCTCAGGGACTTTCCACACTATACTGTTACAGTGCTATTATTCCACTTCCAACCTCTTGTGGAATTCTGGGGTTTGTAGTTTGCTGAGGCCAAAGAGCTCTCTAGCTGAGAATTCTAAAGGTCCCTCCCTAAACTGCAAACCCCAGGATTGCATAGGATGCTGAAAGTGGAATAATAGCACTGTAACAGTGTAGTGCAGAAAGGCCCTCAGCCTTACCACTTTGTCTCATGTGAATTGTATGCTGGAGCAGATTATTGTGGGTTCAAACAAATGGTTTTGTTTTTGGAACTCAGATCACATCTTTGCCTTGTACTTAGCTTTTGGGGCTAACTACCTTTTCCTTTAGCTTGACAAATCTGATTTGTGGAAAATGGATGCTTTGTGACTGGTTACAGCTACTACTAGAGCCCTCTTCTGAGAATACCAACAAAGCTCTCTTAATACTCCAGATTTGTCCTTTGGCTCAGATATCTTAGGTGCCCTGAACTATCTTTGGATAACAAGGGTTGAGGCTGGTTGATGTACATTCATGCTTATTGCCAGGGCCAGCCCAGGAAATTTTGCTGCCTGTAACAAAGTAACATATAGTGACTTTACCCCCATTGTTCTTGAGTTAACTTGGCCATCTGAGGCACATCTCACAGACACTTTTCTCCATCTCAGCTTGTTTAAGCCCAGAACCTTAAATGTTCTCCAAATCTGAATACTCTGCCGTTTCATCACAATGACTCCCTATCTTTTTAAAACCTTGCATCAGATTCATTGGAAGGATAACAACTGCATAATAGAATTGTACAAATCCAGCGTTTACTATAGAAACAAAAACATAAGACACTCACCCCCCCCCCCAATGTGTAATTTTGGAGGAACTGGGGGAAAGCATGTAAATAACAGCTTGTTTATGGTGATTAGATCTCTGGTGGGTGGTGGAAGAAATGAATTGAAAAAATGGAAGGAATGTAAATCTTTGCCAGTTTTGTTCTTGCAGGCAAGAACAAATAATTTTACCTTTTTTTTTTCATGCTGCAAGAAAGTAATCAAAAACTGAGCAGTTTTTGAAGACTGTCACAGTTCAGGACTTATTCTGTGCAAAAAAATGCACATGGTTTTTGTGCACAGGAAACAGCCATTTTATTTTATTTTATTTTATTATTTTATTTTTGCACAGCACTATTATTTTCTGTTACTGTGTTATTCTGCAGTATTGGACCTAAGCTGCAAACATTCTCACCCATTGAAGCTTGTCCAGGACCCTTTTTGCACCTTACGTGGTGCCACTGACGTCACACGGGGATCATGCAAAAAGCCTCCTCCGGGAGGGAATTGTGTCCCCTGCGCTTCCCTCCGCACCAGCTCCATGCTGGACGGAAGGAAGCATGATAGCTCCACCCCTTCCTTCCACAGCGCAGCCAGGTACTTTCCCAGGCTGTGCTGAGGGAGGAAGTGTGGCCATCATCCTTCCTGATGTTCTGCACACGAGGTAAGTGCGGGAGGGAAATGGGAGGAATGCGCAGTCATGCATCATTTTGGGGAAAAACCTGAAAATGATATACTACGCGATTGCTGTGGGATCGCTACGGGAGCAACGTGGGATCATGAGAACATCATGCAGAATCATCCTCGCGATTTTGCGTCGCTCCCATGGCCATTTCGCATTCAAAGTTGCGTGCAAAAAAGGCCCTTGTCAAGATTTTCTTGGTGCTTAAGAACTCTCTTTCCATTTTCTGCATACTTTTGAATATTCTTTCCATCCTTACTGAATGGTGATGAGTGTGGATACATGACTATTACAGCTAGAAATTAAAAATATTTTTTAGACTTACTATGCCCACTGGAAAACCAAGAAACAACAATTGATTTTTGTTAAAGGTAAGGCATATATTTTAGTAGGATCCTGATTCTGGCATTCCATATCAGAGACCAGAGGACCACTAGAACTGGCCACCTCACGTTTTCACTGCCTTGGCTACCTGTAATTTGAGAACATTATGCCATGGTTAAATGTTTAGTGCTTTGAAATTTACTAGATATTGTGCTATACTAATACTGTAACTAATATGGTCACAAATTCCAGCAATGAGACTTCTTTTAAAATGTCCTGCCTAATTCAGTATACCCAAATGGCTTACATAATAGCTGGGGAAGTGAACAGATTTCGAATCTGAGTCCATTTTCCATTCCTGGTGACATTTAGTCAGAAATGCAGCTTCTTGTTGCTTTCTTCCCTGTCCAATTTCAGGATAAAGTAGTAAGTGTTAATCACACTGGAGACTGTTTATCTACATTGGCACAGCACGTTTTCTGGAGAAAAAAAATCTAAATGACAAGACAGACAGTATGGATTAACAATAACTTTGTTCATAAATTTCTCACAAGATGTAAAGAGAGATACAGATCAGAGGAGAAAAGTAGCCAACAATGTGGATTTAATCATTGATGTTGCAGAAAATGCAGACCAAATGTCTGTAAAAATGTCAATTGCAGCCAAACATTTCTTAGATATTTGTTTCAAAGACATCAGTACTTCACACAGTAATTCATTCCTATCTGGAATCCACATTGATCTCTCTTTTAATATTAATTTTAAAACCACTAAAGGACACTTTTTTTCCCTGGAGGGGTTCTGTAGTTGTTGAATCCATATCTATTTAGTGCAAACAATGAAGTTTCAATAAAATTCAAATAGGAATTGTGTCAAAACACCTCTCTCAAGGATTTCCATGGAGCAGCTGTGTTTGTTACAGAAAAAAAAGAGTCCTCTGACACCTTAAAGACTAACCTTAAAGATATATTGTGGCATAAGCTTTTATGGAGAATGACTATTGATGAAGTAGACTCTAGTCCCATGAAAGATTTCTTGTTGTGTGCCTTCAAGTCATTTTTGACTTATGGTGACTCTAAAGTGAACCTATCGTGGGGTTTTCTTGGAAATATTTGTTCAGAGGAGATTTGCCTTTGCCTTCCTCTGAGGCTGAGAGAGTGTGACTTGCCCAAGGTTACCTAGTGGGCTTCTATGGCTGAGTGGGAATTTGAATCCTGCACTCCAAAGTCTTACTCCAATGCTCTAACCACTACACTACTCTGGCCCTCACCATACTCTCTTTCACAATGAAATATTGTGCCCTAATAAATCTGTTAGTAGTGTGTGTGAGGCATGTATGTCCAGTGGGCAATCTAGAGGTTAACTCAATTAGTTAATCCATTCCACAGAAACAGGGTGGGAAAAGGCATAGGCAGTTAATACCTTCTTCTTTCAATTCTGCTGCAACATTTCATAAATGAGGAGTTGTCTTTGGGATTCTGCATTCTCACAATTTGTCATGTGATCCATTTCACATATTACATCAGATGAAGCAGAATGCAATATTCTAAAGGTTATGTAGCTACATAATTTTCCCCTTCTAAAGTTAATAGATTTAATTATTCACCAGAAGCAATTTTTAAATAAAGTAAAATGTGGTTTGTGTGCAAAATTAAAACCTTAGATCCCAGAAGGAAACATGCATAAGAGAGAGATTGCTTGGAGAAGTGGATGAAAGCTTTAGACCCACTCCTCAGAGAAATGCACATGTACATATAAACAGAAAATTGTTTATATAAATGAATTCCCTTCATGCTAACCTGGAATGATTATATATATGATGTGAAAAGAGTACATTTTTATCTTAAAATAAATCATGTCAACATTAATTAATTAATTCAAAGTAACAGGAAGGAAATCAAAGGAGGAAAAAACCATTTTTGTTCCCATTTCAAGGAGCCCCTGAAGCCCACCTTGACTTACAATCTCAGGTTATGTACTCTTGTCTTGGATAAAGGAAGTTATTAGTGGACTTCAGATTTAACTGACAGTGAAGAATCCCCTTTACCTTGCAGTGATAAATTCTGATCAGCCTATAACCCAGCAATTAATGCAAAAATGTGGCCTCTACATATTTGTCAATGAATAAGAGAGACAACATGATGAATTTGAGTACAGGACTCTGGCCCTTTCGGCATCTTATCTTCTTCCAGTGCTGGGTGCAGGGATCGCACAAGCAGCCTCTGGCGAGAGGCTCTTGTGTCTGGGGTCCTTTGGCTCTGCATGAGCTGCCTGCTTGTGTGAGAGCCCCACCTCTTCCTTCTGCAGCGCAGCCTGGGACCTTCCTAGGCTGCGCTAGGGCAGGAAGCGTGACCAGCATGGCTCCAGAGGCTCTGCATGCCAGGTAAGTGCGTGGGGCCTGGGAGCAATGCACGATAGCACACCATTTTGGGCTTCTAGGCCCTTTTCGCACAGCATTCACCATGCGAAAGGGTGCCTGGAGGGTCGCACAATTGTGAGGAGCAATCTGCACGATGCACTCACAATCGTGCGACGCTCCAGGGCAGGGCAGGCGCTGCTCGGGCACTTTTTCATTTTTGGCTTTCAGCCAAAAATGGTCCACGATCATGCATTGCTCCAGGGCCCCGTGTGCACTTGCCGTGCGTGGTTGTGCTTCCACAGTGGTTGTGCTTCCTGCCCCAGCGAGTGCTGCAGGAGGAAGAGACGGGGCTCTGGTGCTGCCTGCTTGGGAGCAGGCAGCTTGTATGGAGCTGAAGCAGCGGGGACACAAGAGCCTCTCGCTGGAGGCTGCTCACGCGATCCCTGCACCCCAGCACCAAAAAAAGGTAATGTGCAGAAAGGGCCCTAGCTGAAAATGAAAAGGTGCGCGATCGGCCCCTGCCGGCCCCTGGAGCGTCATGCGATTGTGAGTGTGTTGTGCGGATCACTCCTCACAATTGCACAACGCTCCAGGTGCCCTTTCGTATGGAAAATGCCATGCAAAAAGGTCCTCTGACTGACCACAGATTGAATCCCTGCTCAGCCATGGAAACCCATTGGGTGACCTTGGGCATGTGACACTCTCTCAGCCTGAGAGAAAGGCAGTGTAACACCCCCCCCATGAACACATCCCACTGAGAAAATGTGAGGCTTGGGTTAGTATCATAAAATTGGAAGGGGCCTCACGGGCCATTGAATCTATCCTCATGCTCAATGCAGGATCTCCAATTAAAGCATTCCTAACAAGTAGCTGACCAACCTCTTTTTGAAGACATGCAGAGAAGGAAACCCTTCCACCACCTACTTTAGGCAATGCTGATCTGCTCTTACTCTCAAGATGTTTCTTCTAATGTTCAATTAAAATCTACCTTCTTATAACTTAAAATCTTTAGATATGGTTCTACTCTATGGGGCAACAAATACATCCCTTGAGGTATTTAAAAATGCAGTCATGTCACACACACCCACATCTTCACAAAAGTCGTGCTATAAATCAGAGTTAATTTGAAGGCAGCTAATAGCATAACAGCAATTAGATAGGCACAGCTTGATCACACCATGTAGCCCCTAAATTTAATATTGGAAAAAAATTGCTCTGAGTTTGGACTTCAGATGACACCCAGATGTATAGGATGAGAAATTAAACTGTAAATTAGAGCAATGGAATGTTCATGTGTAAGTGCCTTCAGGTTGCCTGCTAACTGACGAAGATCCCATGAATTCCACAGGTTTTTCCTCATTGTTAACCGCCATCATGAACTTTGACTTATGGCAACCCTATGAGTGAAAAATGTCCAAGTCACCCTATTCTCAGTCGCCCTGCTCAGGTCTTACAGATTCAGGGTCGTGTCTTCCTTGGTTGGGTCTATCCGTCTGCAATGCCCTGCCTCTTACTGTACCAAGCATTATTGTCTTTTCTAGAGAGTCATGTCTTCTCATGATATGACCAAAGTACAACAGCCTCAGTTTAGTTATCTTGGCTACTAGGAAGAGTTCAGGCTTGATTTGCTCCAGGACCCATTCATTTGTCTTTTTAGCAATCCAGGGTATCCACAGAACTCTTCTCCAGCACCACACTTCAAATTAATTGATTTTCTATTAGAAAGCTGTTGTGGTGTAGTGGTCTGAGCATTGGACTACCACCCTAGAGGCCAGGGTTTGATTCCCTGCTCTGTCATATGGGCTTTGGGAGGGGATGTTAACCTCTAAAAACATATTGTAAAGCAAGCTATTACAAAAAGATTTATTATTAAAGATGTGCAAAATCATTGCATTATTAAGATCCACTAGTACATACAAAATGAAGTGGGGGAAAGAGTAGAATTTAATTTATCATTTAAAAGTAGATTATTTTTGCACCAATTCCAATAAAGCAGTTCAGTGTTAGAGCTAATAAAGAAATAAACCTGGAGACACAAAATACATATAGCCCCCAACTGAAAAATATATATAGTTCTGGTTATTTTTAGCTGTTGGTGATGCAAGGCACAACATGCAGGCTATAGATTGTCCTGGTGGTTATGTAAATATGTAAAAGCTTGAAAATTATTGTTGTTAACTATCAGAAAAATTATCATAATTTAGTCTTAGGTCTATATGGACTACCTATAAAAAGAATACCTATGTTTAATAAACAATTGAGGCTTGCATTTTACTTGCAAATTGCTGGAAGAAGCCAAGTTTATCTGCTATGGATGATTATTTCAAAAAGTGGTTGGCAAACTTTTGGTGAAGATAGCTATTATACCGTTAAACACCTGGGGGGGGGAGAACTTCACAGAAAATTCTCTCCAGCCAATAAAATTAAACTGGGAAAAAATGTTCAAAATGTGAGATACCATATAATCTGTTTTCCAGCTTTAAAAAATAGTCATAAATTCAACCTCTGTCTTGTATATGAACGTGCAGTTGTGAGTAGGCAACAGAGTGAAAACAATAGTAATTTCACTACTGGTGGCAGAGGGATCTGGATTTTTAAAAGACAGCTTGAAAATCTAATTTTCCTTCTTAATAGGCAGTTAAGCACTGGAGTATTTACTTTATTTGATACCTGTGGGCACAGCTATAATGGAGCCTCTTGAACAATGCCAAGCAAGCTGCCCCAGGTAAATTTCCAGTTCTCCTTATTGCCAACACATGTTAAACTTATGCTACTGTAGAACATTGTAAAATATTATTTCAAAACCACGGGCTGAAGATTGGCTACCAGTGAGTCAGACCCCATGTGTCTCCAGCGCAGCCTCTAAATTAGTGTGACACCAGAAACCGCAGGGTGAGAACACCAGGTCTGAAGTGATGTTTTTGTCAGTAGTCATTTTCCATTTATAACAACAGCATAACACCATTTTACAACAACACAATAAAGCACAACAGGAACAGACACTGTTCCCTTCAAATTGCTTTTCTCATAGAGGTATATTTTAAACATTTATCCATTAGCCTCTAGCCTTACACTGCTCAACATAAGCAATTAAAAGACAACAATGCACACCCTGTTGTGTCTGAATGCATAAGGCCCATTGCATTGGGGTGACATACTTTTACAAGAACATACTTGGCATTTGCTTTGCCTGTAGTGTTTTGTACTCAAGCCTTTGGAACAAAAATTTTACTTGTTGCTCCTGAAAGGAAGAAAAGGGGGAAAAGATGAAAGACAGATAGGAGGTGAATTAACTTCTGTCACTGGTCTTGCAGAAGGTGTAGCCCTGTCCAAGCTGACTGTCATGTTCTGTGGAAACAGCAACTTGTGGGTATTTATAAAGCTTTAAAGAGAATATGAGGGCTGATGAGTACGTACAATTATACACTGATTACTGTTAAATTCATGTCTCTAGGAAACAGCTTTACTAGTAGCTACTTTAAAGCTACTTTACAAGAAAATGTCCAGGGAGATGTCCTCAGAACCAAGAAAGAGAATCCTACAGTCAACAGCTTTGTACGATTAGGATTTATTTTGAAGGCTACGTAAAAAATTTCATTTGCAGTGAAACACAGGAAACGCATCTTGATAGTGGTCTGCAGATGTTTTTAAAGCCAACAATTCATTGTCAACTCCTGTCCAAAAATTAAAAAAAAAAAACCACTTAATTTTATTGCTACATCATAAAGGTTAAATAAAAATAGGATTGCCAGGTTTTGATCCAGATGCATGTGCATTGTGCTTCTTTCTGCAAAATCCAGTTCAGGAGTGATATTACCAAAGCACTGAGCTCAAATGAAACTCACCCCATTTCTGCACTAAATTGTTATAGCGCTATTATTCCACTTTCAACATCCTATGGAATCCTGGAGTTTGCAGTTTAGGGAGGGGCTGCCCCTCCCTAAACTGCAAACTCCAGGATTCCATAGGATGTTGGAAGTGGAGTAATAGTGCTATAACAGTCTAATGCGGAAATGGCCTTTCTCTTTATCCTCCATCTCACAGCTTAGTCTCATAACAGTCTTGCTCCTTGGTAGATATTTGGAGGCACTACTGGCAGTCAGGGTGGAAGGAAGTAGTAAATCTTATTCAGCTGTAACTAAATCCATGAAATAACTCAAATAACTCAAAATTAGCAAAAAATGGCATGGTCCCCAAACCTGCACTAGTGTACAGCATTATGTAAATTCTCTCTCTGTGTGAGTGTGTACCTTCAAGTTACTTGTTGATTTATGGCATATCTGGTGGTAATATATGAAAATAATGGTAACAAGGATCATATACTGTTATTCTTTTCTTTTCTTTTCTTTTGGAAGCTGATAATGTAAGTTTGAAACTTGTTTGAAATTTGCATCAAGGCTGTTGGTTTGGGTGAAGCACTGTTTAGCCTAAACAGACTGCTGTGTTAATGTATTATTGGCAAATAAGGAAACAATAATTATCACTTGTTTTCTGTGTGCCCATGATTTAATACAGAATGAGTAGAATCTGGGGTTCATCCAAATTGGTGATTTATGCCTGTTTATATCACACCATTTAATATTTCCTTCTCGATGTTTCTTGGACTTCTCACTACTTCCCCATCCAAGCACTCTCCTAACATTGAGGGGCAGGGGGGAAATGCTTCGCAGGTTCATTTCTGGGGATCTCTCTTGTGATGCCAGATGTGGGAGTCCATCACTTATATTCTCCAGATATGTTTCTGGTTTCCATGGTTTTTTTTTTTATTATTGTAAAGAAAAAAGAACAATACATAAGAGAATAAAACAAAAACACCACGTGAATAACATAAATGTGGAAAAGAGAAAAATTACAACACAAATAGCTTATATTACTATTTCTCTCCAGATCCTTTGTCATCATATACTTATTCAACATATTATGTATCATATTGATTATATATTTTTATATGTTTATATGTTTCTGGATTGTTTGGAAAAGGAACATCATTTTTGGCAGAATATTCATTTTTATAGCAGAGATTCTCCGTAACAGTTGGATTGTTGCAATTCTCACATGAAGTCCTTCTGTATCTCCCCTCAGTGCTATTGCAGTGTTTGTTTCCTTGAGCAAGACCACAGCCCTCTTCAAACACCTACACACTCCCTCTTTTCCCCATAGACTATCTTCTCCAATGCCTCAGCTTACACAGGGCATGAGTGCCTGTAGGGAGGGGGTGATTTTGTTCCCAGGAAACAAACATAAGAACAGAACCATTGCACTTTACTGCTCTTGCACTGTAACCCTAGAGGATTTTTTTCTTTTAAAAAGTCTCTAATGCTCTAGCACAAAAGCAGCAAGGTCCTGTGCTTGGAAAGACCAGCTCCCGTATATGTACAAACTAGTTAAACTGAGAGATTAAGTGGAGAAAACTGCCCAGCATTGTCTACTCCTCTTTTTCATTTCTGCAGTTTCATCCCAAGTTTAAGTTTATGAGGAAAGGGCTGTTCTTTCTGTACATAGGTGCCTACTGCTTTATTGCTAAGCCCCAAGAAGAGCATTTTTGAAGAAAATAAAAATAAAAACACAAAAAGTAGGCATGGAAGGGAAAGGGAAATGGGAAAGAGGGTGGAAACATCTTGAAAATAAGGTAGGGATGGGCAAAAGGACACATCTTCAATGTGTCACAATTCATGTCATGACCAAATGAACTGATTTAAGGGGGAGGGAACCTCACCCTTTGGATCTGAACAAAATTCTCTGGTAAATGGAGGGAATTGCCCCAAATGTTGTATGACTGGCAAAATGTCATTTTAATCCTTTTTATTTTTCAAAGAATCTAGACATACTGCAAAAATACTGCCCACCTTCTGGCACTTTTGCCCCATCTGGAAGACCCTCTCCTCTCACCAGAAACCTACACTGAGTTTTGAATGTCACGTATGGACAAGTTTTAGTAGATAAAAATTGTGCTACGGGGGCAGCATGATCTTATAAAAAATAATCTTAAGTTTTTCAGGGGCTCTAGATTTGTCTTTAAAATTAGTACTAATACTTGTAATCTATCAATTATGAAGTTGATAAGGCTGAGCCCTGGTGATTAAATACTGGTACTGCAGCCACAAAGTTGTGAGTTTGATCCTGCTGGGCTTCAGGTTTACTCAGCCTTCCATCCTTTCACAGGTCAGTAAAATAAGTGCCCAGCTTGTTGAGGGCAATTAGCTAACACATTGTAAACAGCTTAGAGAGCACTTAGCTGATAAGCGGTATAGAAATACACATGCTATTGCTATTGCTATAAGGGTCTGATCCTATATTCACTTATTTTGGAATAAACTCAGTGGAATTTACTAGGGAGTAGACATATTTAGGGATTGTACTGTCATCTACCTAACAATAGAACCGGATATTGCTTTCATCTCTGAGTTAATTTTGCTTTGAAACTGCAGTCCTACCCCTGCATGGACAAAGTGTAACACTCAAGCTGCACAGTTGTGCCATAGGGGTCCTTCTGATTCTGAGGAAGACAGTACACTAGCAGAGGAGCATGTACCCCATGGGTAGGGTGGATGGCTGGAGACTGAGGATTAGTTTGTTTCAGTTTTGCAAGTGGTGATAAAAGGAGACAGCACTTTCCTTGATCTCTACAAATCTGGGAAAGCAATGTGTCTCTCAGCATCATGCTGCAAAACTGCACCCAGCTGCTGCTTAGGTTTCTTCCCCTCCCTGCTCCAATGGCTACATGGCCATGGGGCATACACTTTCTGCCAGTACTTTTGCCTTCTTCCTGGGAGGGAGATTTGTAGAAGGAGGCAATAAACACTGGCAGAATACCCCCATGTGTCACCAATAGGACTCCATCCAACATCTCTTCTCTGGAACAACTGTGAATAGGAAAAGGCATGATTTTTTTAAAAGGTGTATCAATATTTATAAGTGTTAAAAGATGCAATAGAAGTTTCCAAAACTAAAATGTTAAACAACTCTTTCCTTTGTGATTGATTAGCACCTGATAATTTCAATAAAGAGGCTTTATTTTCTCATATCAACTAAGAAGTTGTTTGTCTTCCTTACATTGCTTTTTTTAAAATTATAGAGTTGAAAGGGGTAACTGTCCAATCTCTTTCTTAAGATGTCCAGAGAAGGAGACCCCACAGCCCCTCTAGGCAATTGGTTCCATTGCCAAAGCACTCTCACTGTCAAAAAGTTCCTTTTAATGTCCAATCAAAATCTAACTCCTGTAACTTAAGCAGGCAGCAGGGCCAACAGGCACTTTGAGTGGGCATGGTAGAAGAGACAGCATAAGGTGAGCTTGTGTCTGTTGGGTTAAATCTCCCCAGCTCCAGAGAATTTGCTGGGTTAAGTCTGCCTATTTGTGTGAGCTGTGAGAGGCTTGCTCACTTGCATGCTCATGAGGGTCTATTGTTCTATTGTGTTTTGATGAGCTTGTGTCTGTTGTATTAAGACTGATTGTTTGTGTGACCTGAAGCAGGCTTGCTTGTGTGCTCATTAGGGCCCATTAGGGATCTATTATTCTATTGTGTGCAGGCCCAGAGGAAGTGAATCAGAGACTTGGTTGGGGAAGAAACTAGCAGCCACTAGGTCTCTATATAACTGCAGACTGAATCCCTGGAGGTTGATGAATAGGAGCTTGGCTAACAGGCAACAAGGCTAAGAGACATTTTGTATGGGTGTTTAGAAAGCAAGTTTTGCAAGGGAAAGTCTGGACTTCTGTTTTAGTATTTATTTAGAACTACTGAATGTGGCTGCAGAAGTATGTTTGTGTTTTTCCCAGAGGATGTGGGAAGCTACACCTGCAGTAAGTGCAAGTTGGTTGCCCTGTTGGAAGAGGTCCAGCAACTTTGAGGCCTGTGTACCCACTCTTCAGCATATTAGGGAGCACAAGGTTTTCTGAGACAGAGAAGAGCAGACCGTACCAGAGAAGAAACACTGAGGGTATGCCTCTAAGGAGGAGGCCAGTCCCCAAACTCAGGAAACAGACATTTGGAGGAATGTGACACATAGAAGTAGAAGTACTAGGAATCTTTCTGTTAATTTGGAGTTACACAAGTGATTTGAAGCTTCCCCCCCCTTATCACTGAGGAGAAGGGACAGGAACAAGAGCAATAGTGTCATCCCTCAAGCAATGTGCAGGGGATCTTGGAAGATTCAGAACATGGATTGGCCCCTGCCAATCCCCAAAAAGGATGAGTGGTGGTAGTAGGGGACTCCCTGCTAGGGGAACAGGCGCAGTGATTTTTGGGTTTGATAGGATGTCTCAAGAGGAATATTGTCTCCTGGGCAAAGATCTATGATGTAACAGAGGACTAGTCAAGCCCACTGACTGTTACCCCTTCTCTTTGGTCTACATGGGAACCAATAACACCACAAAGCACAGCCTTCAGAAGATGATAAAGGATTATGAGGCTCTGGCTAAGAAAATAACCTTGATGCACTTTGTCTCTCCTCCTGGTTGAAGGACAGAGCCCAAGAGGGGAGAGAAAAACAGTGGAGGTGAACAACTGGTACTGCTGAAAATGGTTTGGTTTCTTGGACCATTATTTGCACTTTCGTAAAGATGGACTTCTGGCAAGGGATGGGTTGTACTTCACAGCAGTTGGCAAGAACATTTTTGCTAAGAGTCGTATAAACCTGATCAGAAGGGCTTTAAATTGAGTCATCGGTGGGGAGGGAGACAGTATTCTTGAAGGCAGGAGTTCATCAAGTACTGGAGATAAGAGCTTGAATCAAACAGCATGTGTTGCGGTATATTGTTGAATAAATGGCAAATATCTAGTCCAGTTGTACATTGCAGAACAGAATTGTGGTGCTAGTAATTAACCATGCTGCCTTCAACCAGAAGAATCTTGGTTCAGCCATGACAAGATGAGGCTGGTGCCAAATACAGAGCTTTAGATAGGAGCCTGCTGCTCAGTTTTCTAAGTATTGGTTCTCTCTTTAAGTGATAGTAAAATGGATCTTGCAGAAGTAACTATTGGGGTGGAGACAAATCTGTAGAGGAACATTTCAAGTCCAAATTACTCCAGTGCTATGTATGATCATGCTGGTGCTCGACCATGAGGTGAAAATCTCGTCTTTCTAAATGTGTGTTGTATCTTGATCAAACTGGATTGTGACTTAAAAATAAAAGATATAGAAATTTTGAAAAAAAAAGAGAAAGAGAGAAATAAGTGCCTGAACGTAATGGGGAGAAACAGGCAAACAGTACACGAACCCAACAGTGGGAGAAATAAATAAATAAATAAATAAATAAATAAATAAATAAATAAGAAGAAGTTAGGGGGTAATGTGTGATTGTAAATGTCTCTACACTAATGCACAGAGCATGAGAAATAAACAAGATGAACTTGAACTCATAGCAGAGCAAAGCAAAGATATTATAATAGGTATCACTGAAATCTGGTTGGATGAGTCTCACAATTAGAATGCAGCAATAGAGGAGGATAACATATTTCAGAGAAACAAACCAAACAGGAAAGGTAAAGGAATAGCACTATATGTCAACGATGTTTATAGCTGTGAAGAGATCCATGACTTAAATCCTGGAAGCCAGGTTGACCGCATGTGGTTAAAAATTAAGGGGGAGAGAAACAACAGCCATTGTGTGGGTCTACTACAGACCTTCAAGCCAGACTGAAGACCTGGATGATGCCTTCCTGGAAAAGATGACCAAGAAAGGAGAGATGTAGTAGTAATGGGAGATTTCAACTATCCTGATATTTGTTCAAAGTCAAACTCTGCCAGGAGTATCAGATCTGACAAATTTCTCATTTGCTTTGCAAGCAACAAAGGGATGAACTATTTTAGATCTGATCTTACCAACAATGGTGACTTGGTTAACATTGGTGAAAATGGTGGGATCCTTAGGTGGGAATAACCGTATTCTTCTGGAGTTTATTATACAGCAGAAAGGGGAAGTCAAGCAAGATTGAGAAAGCTGTTTTCACACTGAGTGTGATTAGGAAACTAAAAGAAAAGAGAGTTCATGATGGATGGAAGTGTCTTAAAAGTGAGATATTTAGGGCAGAATTTTAAACAATTCCCAAGAAAATGAAAAAAATGGGAGGTGTCTAAAGAATCCAGGACAGATGTCTATAGAACTTTCAACTGAGATAAAATTTAAAAGGAACATGTATAAGAAATGGAAAAGAGGTGAAATCACCAAAACGGAATTCCAACAAATAACCAGCATGTGTAGGGAGAAGGTCAGAAAAGCTAAAGTGCAGAATAAGCTGAGGCTTGCTAGAGAGGTTAAAAACAATGAAAAGGTTCTTTGTCTGTTTGTTTGTTTTTTGTTATGTCCATAGCAAAAGGAAGAATTAGGAAATGGTAGGGCCACTTTGTGGAGAAGACAGTGAAATGCTAACAGGGGACAGAGAAAAGAAAACTCAACACCTTCTCTGCTTTGGTGTTGTCCCCAGAGGAAAACAATGCTTGACTTGGGGAAAATGGAGCAGATGATGTGGTAGTGAAAATGCAGCAAAGCATAGGCAAAGAGATTGTACAGCAATATCTGGCTACTCTAAATGAATTCAAGTCTCCAAGTCCAGATGAACTCCATCAGTGGATATTAAAAGAATTAGCAAAAGTAATCTCAGAGCCACTAGCAATAATCTTTGAAAATTCCTGGAGAACAGGTGAAATTCCAAGATTGGAGGAGGGCAAATGTTATCCTAATTAATGTTGGCTGTCCCTAATATTGCCCTATGAGGAGTGACTTAGGGAGTTTGGGTATGTTTAGTCTGGAGAAGAGAAAGTTAAGAGGTGACATGATAGCTATATTTAAATATTTGAAGGGATGTCCTATGGAAGTTGGAGCAAGTTTGTTTTCTACTGCATCAGAGACTAGGTCACAGAGCAATGGTTTCAAACTTTGGGAAAAGAGATTCCACCTATACATCAGGAATAACCTCCTGACAGTAAGAGCAGTTCAACAGTGGAATATACTGCCTTGGAGTGTGGTGGAGTCTCATTCTTTGGAGGTTTCTAAACAGAGGCTTGATGGCCATTTCTCAGGAATGTTTTGATTGTGTATTTCTACATGGCAAAGGGTTGGACTTGATGGCCCTTGTGAGCTCTCCCATAATTCTATGATTCTACTATTCTTTAGATCTAGTTCTGTCCTCTGAAATGGAAGACAATAAATCTACACCCTCCTCTCTGCGGCAGCCTTTGAAGTATTTAAAGATTGCAATCATGTTGCCCCTCAATCTTCATTTCACCAAACTGAACATGCCCAGCAACTTCAACCCATCCTCGTGTGTTTTATCATCCATGTTGCCCTTCTCTGAACTCACTCCAACTTGTTTATATCCTTCTTAAAATGAAGCACTCAGAACTGAACACAGTACTCCAGTTGAGGCATGACCAGTACAGAATGTAGGGGAAGTACATTTCCCTTGACTTGGAAACTATGGTTCTGTTAATGTGAGCCAAGATAGCATTTGCCTTCTTTGGTGAAGCTTCACACTGCTGGTTCACGTTCAGCTTATGATCAACAATAATCTCAAGGTCTTTTTCACATACAATACTGCTGAACCAAGTACCCTCATCTTATGTCTGTGTATTTAATTTATGTAACCTAAATATAGAATTTTGCATTTGAATTAAAATGTCATTTTATTAATATCAGCTCAGCTTTCTAGTCCAGTCTATCATATTGAGCTCTGTTGTAAATTATACTCACCTGGGACTTCTTGTTAGATTTTTTTAAAAAAAAAAATATTGTAAAATAAACTGCGCAAGTCACTTCAAATTTTTAACATTGGTCCCCATTGTTTTTTTTACAGCCCCAGAGGTGTTTTTTGCTCATCTTTCCTTCAATCTGTAACACAGCCATCTTAGCTCAACCAACCTTTTGAAACTGCTTAGAAATCCAAGGTGGATGTTATCATTGGCCTAACTGTGACTGCAGCACATAGATGACCACCTCTCCATTCAGTTATAGCCAGTATGCATAAAATTATAAGCCACTTATCATGTGGCTTTTAGTTATTTGAATCCATCCTTAAAATGTAAATGCATCTATAAGATGGGATAGAAATGGGCATACAGTTTATGGTTCATACTGCCTTAAGGGCAAAATATGTTAATGTGGTATCAGTCGTATATTAGAACCAAAATTTTGGGCATAATCCATCCTTCGTATCTTGTGCATACGTTTACTCAGCAGATGCCTTTAATTGCTAGCTACTGCTGTGGGCTTTCTTTCTTTTTTTAAGAAAGAAGTACCCATAGAACTTCTGAGTCCCTTTGGCACAGGATGAATCAAAGGGGCCCAGCACAATTATGACACTTCTTGGCAGTGAATTTAGTTCTGGGAATAACAGTCCTGCCTCCTTTTAGATAAGCACAGAAATTTTAAGCAGATGGTTGCAAAGAAATGGTTGCAGTGGCAAGAATCCCACTAAAGCTGTAAGGTACTCCGCGTACATTCATTCCCAGCAGGGATTTCATATAATGTCTGGTATTAATGAAATGATTAATAAAAGTCCACTTCTCTTGGAAGAAGTCAGAATATGTCCTGCTAACATTAGTTAGTATACACTGACATATTGGTGCTAGTTTTGGGTGGTGCTCCCTTAGGATTTGCTTCTGGCTGCAGCAAAACGTTTGCAAAGATGTAGGGGCTCTTGCTCCAAGATTCATGTAAACTGGTTCCTGGGATGCAAATTTTACAGGAGCAGAGTTTTTCACTCTTTATGGAGGCTGACAGATGGGTAAAACAATGGCGCATTTTGGACACACTGCACCACAGAAGCTGTGGCTAGCAAAGGGCAGACTGATTAACTTTGCTTACTTCTACCATGTGAGAATAATGCTTGCTACTACATTATGTTTTGTGACAGACTTTCTGTGTTCTGTTTTCTTAGTTACAAGAGTCAGCCGAAAAGTCTACCCAAAAATTTATGCTATGAAGGTAAAGCTCTGTGAACAAAGAGTTCATTTGGTTTCACATGAATATATATAGCTGTCCATAAAATATTAAAGGAGAATGAACGAACTTCATGGCAACATTCTGCTCCAGGAAAATTTGCTGATTGAAAACA
>CAOLHI010005720.1:0-56970 GCA_948474755.1 Ctenosaura bakeri
GTCAACTTATGGCAACCTCTTGAATTTCACAGGGTTTTCTTAGGTAAGGAATACTCAAAAGTGGTTTCGCCAGTTCTTTCCTCTGAAATATGGCCTCTAGCATTTGATTTCATACTAACCAGAGGCATTTAGCTTCCAAGATCAGATGGGATCTGGTGCCTTTAGGACATTTAGACCCGTCTTAGGTTACATCCTTAATATAGGTTAACAATATCTTCATTACTGGAAAAAAAATATTTGCCTGTAACTAGTTACTTGAAATAAGTTCCTTCCGGACACTGTGAGTCTGTAGTTTCTGATGTGTGAAATCTAAGATGGATGAAAGATAGAATATTAGCGGAAATGTATTGAACACCTTGTAAAGGAAAAATACAAAAGAGAAAATAAAATTAGTTGGAGCATTCTGAAACCAAAAAGCATTCTGGGAAAAATTGAAATGAAGAGCAACTTTCTCTGTGAGTCCATTTTTTTTTCTTAGTTTCCACACATTCTACCGTAATCCTCCAGATACAGATCTGAAAGATTCATGTAATTGTAAACTCACTTTGCCTCCAGCTAGCATGTGACTTCAGATGACCTATTAATGTTGCCCATTAGCTTTCACATTAATTGTATTCTAGCCCAGCAGTTCTTAAGGTGTAGTCTGCAAATCCAGGGGGGCTGCAGTGATCTCACGGGAGATCTGCAAAGGCTTGAAGTTTACTCAGCCCACTGTCAGGCATTTCTCCCTGCCAGGCTTCAGCCAGCAAGGGAGGAGAGAGGTCAGGAACACTTGGGGAGTCCAAATATACCAAACACCAGGAAAACACAAGCCAAGCCAGGTCAAGGTTCAGGAGGCAGAGATCCGTCCAGAGGGTTTCAGGGAGCAAGAGGCACAAAGGTTGTGAGAGCTTGCTAATGATTTGCTGCAAGCAAGGAGCAGCCACGCCGGCAGACTTAAATAGCCCCTGTGAGGAAGTGCTGCTTGTTATTGTTTCCTCAGCCTAGTCCAAGCAGCCTCCCTCTCCGCAACCTGTTTCAGCCTTCTGCGTGATAGAGAGCTGATAGGCACAGCTGGTCGCAACTCCTCTGCATCACTGCTGGTTCCCTCTCTGTCATGAGCTGGCTGGGGCAACTCAGGTTCTGTTTGACCTTCCAGTGCAGGGAATGTTCGCAGGTTGAGCTGCTCTGTCGCTGGCTCGGCCCCCTGCACAATCGGTTGCTCCTCAATTACAGCAGCAGCATCTATCACACCCACCTGCTTCCAACAGTGGTGCAGCCACATGACAGAAGCCAATGCAAATACTGGCTGGCTGGCTGGCTGACCCTTTGTGTTGCTTGTCATGTGGTAGCTTTGCTGTGGGGAGGAGGCAGGCTGAGCAGCTGAGTGACAGCCTTTGCCCTCGCCAGCATTCATTTCCCACATGTGTTGTGTTGTTGCGTTGAGTGCTTGTCAGTGCAACTGCACCTGGTGAAGGAGAGAAGAAAGAGAGGACAGGAAGGAAGGAGGATTAAAAACAGAGAGAGGAAGAGAAGGGAGCTCCTGCCATCACCACCAGTGTACCAACTCAGGGGCATGTGCTCCCCACACAGGCAGCTCTGAGGAATCAGGCAAACATAAAATGCCTGCTCCAAGAGCCCCTTTCTTTGCAGGGTTGCTGCTGCCTGGTCTTGCAGACCACAGCTAACTCTCTACCCACCACCTGAGAAGGTCCATGACTGCCACTTGCACTCATACTCCAGCCCACAGGACAGGCAATAGTGGTGGCAGTGGCCACTCCTGCAACCATTGCAGCTAGCAGCTGTAGCAGCAGCCCTGGGAGTGGCAACAGTGGCAGCAGTGGTGACAGAAACACATCCCACCAGCAGCTGAGGAAGCAGCTAATACTGCCATGCAATGGACTCACAGTACAGACAGGCAGTGGTCTGGTTCCTCACCAGCATCTTGCTGGATGGGCTGCTGCTGCTGCAGGAGGATGAGATCAGCAGAGAAGACAGCAGGCTGGTGCTGTGGTGGCCAAGGCTACTTCTGCTGTGGCAACAGCCTGCCATAACAGCAGTGCCAAGACCCACTACAGGTTGAGCACTTTCCAGTCGCCTGCCCTACAGCAGCAGCAGCAGCAACAACAACAACACAGGGTATATAACCCCAAAACCTCAAGTTTATAACACCTTGGGAGGTGTTGTAGTTGTTGTTGTTGTTAAATATATCATACTTTAATAGGAGTGTGCATGTTTGCTTACTTCTCCCTTCTCTCCAAATCTTGATGAGCAACTTGAAATAACTAGCAGGTGAACTTCAGGGTTTTAAATCTTGAGCTGAGTCTTCAGGGCCCATGGCAACAAAGATTTTTTGTAAAAAGGGTTAAGAAAAGGTTAAGAACCACTGTCTAGCCTGTTGCGTTTAAACAGATATTTCATTAAAGTGGTAAGAAAAAGGCTCAGTTGAAACAGGCTGCCATACAGTAAATATGTGGTTGTCAAAACCACTCTGCTCTTGATTCCTGTCATTCAATAGGCATCTTTCATTTGGAAGCTGTCTGCAGCCTCAAAAATCTCTAAACTCAAGCTGCATGCACCTCTCTCTCAGTCTTGGGAATGGGATTAGCATAAGTATGGATATTATGTATTTTTAGCCTCAGTAAACCTTAGGGTGACTAACAGAATCACTAACTTGTTTGGAGGCATAGAGATTGTGAAGGAAGCAAAGTCTGCTCTGTTTCTCTTGGATTGTCCTTGTCTCTGCATAGATAGAGGGATATTGCCACAATGGTTTCTATTTCTTAAACTCACAGGTATGGAGTTGTGATTTCATTTTAACCTTCCACATTAATGAGTTTGGCATGTTTCTGCCGGACGATGTCAACATGGATAGGAATAGCAGAGCAATGAAGATGTGATATGAAGAGAAAATAAAAGCATGGTGTCTGGAACAAGTCATTTTGAGGTTTGAGCCTTCCTTCATAACAAGGTTCAAGGTTTCAGCCCCCATTCCAGCTGTACACCTACCTGGCAGCAGTGAACAGATTTCGGGAATTGTCAGCTATTTTAAATTTACCACTGTTCCTGGGAGTGCTGGATAGTGCTTTGGTCTGTGACATTAGGGGAAGTTTAAACAGTAGGTGGTTTGGCAGCTCCATCTTCTTCTGCTAAATAAGAGGGCTAGAGAAATGGGTCATGAGGAGGACCAAAACAAGCATTGAAACTAGTAGGCACCATGGTGTGCTTGGACATTAAGAGGTGGTTAGATAATTACACTAGATTTATATTGCTGGTTGATCATGACTATACTGTGGCATAGAAAAGCCATCGCTAGAGGTAACAAAACTTGAGAATGGTCATAAGGCAGACTTCAGCCTACATCTGTAAGCTTTCTTCTTTTTGCCATTATGGGCATAGCTCTAAATATAGTTTGCATTCACATCCTTGTGTGTCTATGCAGAAAATTGGAACCAATTTATGCAGGACACCTCTTTTCTGCAGTTTTCTGTGCAGAGAATACTGCTTTCTGTTAAAAAAAAATCTGCTGAACAGAAAATCATCTTCTCGACATAAAAATCTCACAATTGACTAGAGACTAATTTTGTGTAGAAAAATTCTAGATGGTGAAGAATCTAATCACACCTGTATTTTCTTGACAGGTGTTCTGATCATTGGAAGAAACCCTTTTTCACTGAGTATCAGAAAACAAAAAAATATTCTTTACATCCACAGTCTAGTAGTTAGATTATATGCAAAAGTATTATTCAAAGTCAGCAGATAATAAGAGGATAGAGCAACCAAAAATCGGCTCATTATACTTGACATTGTCACCTTTTGATGGACATCCCAATAGTCTTGTAAGTGGTTGTGGTCAGAGGATTGTTTATGAGTAGTGAAAAGTAAAGCCCCCAACTCCTCAACTCACCACCTCATTCATGGATGGCACTTCTACTTCTACACCACTGTTGTGTGATAATGCTGAGAAGGTTGTTGCCTGCCAGCAAGTTATTTTCCCTGTAGAGTATTTCTACATTTTGACATTCTTGCAGAGAGAACTTGCAAAGAGTTCTCTCCTGGCCATTATTCCTGATGCACTGTCTCAACATGGCCATGTTTTAAAAGGGAGACTAATGGAGGCTGGCAGTGAACTTCAGTGAGGTGCTCTGTCACTGCTGCTATACCTGGGTTAAGAAAGGGTGGATGCTGCGGAAAAAAATGACTTCTCCCATCTGTCTTGATATTTCAGCACTCAGGAAACAATGGTTGAAGACTGTGATGTCAAACCTTTTTATTTGTGATCTATTTTACAAGCATTCTCCTGTGCAGTGGACTCATACAGGGTGATAGGGTCTTTCCAGTAGTCTGGATCCAAGCTGCATAATCCTGTAAAGGTCATAACTGGCACTTTGAATTGTGCCTTGAAATGGACTGATAGCCAGTGAAGTTGTTTTAACAGGCAAGTTATACATTCTCTGTAACCAACCCTAGTTAGCAGAGTGCCCATAACGTTTTAGACTTGCAGATGTTTCTGAACAGTTGCCTGAGACTGTTCCCCATAGAGTGTATTATTGTAATCCGAATCGAATATAGGCAAGAGATGTACCATCTTCGCTAATGGACTAACACATTTTATTTCACATAGGTTTTCATGAACGGCAGCCCATATAGTCAGATGGATTCTTCATAGATTTTTCTGTTATTTCTTTAATTTTTCAGCTGGCACTCTAAAGTGTATTTTTATTATTTCTCTCAGCACTAATGATCATTGTTCACTTTTAGCTTCAGTATACCAAGTATCCTTATGTCAACTGACATTTTGACTGAGACTGTCTAGTTCTCATGGCCATAAATTTAATTCATGACAAAGGAAATTAAGTGCTACCCTGTCAGAAGAATAGACAGAGGGAAGCCTGCTTACAATATTCGTGGGACTGTACTGCTGTACTTGATATATCTTCTTTCTTTCCTGGTGCTGTTTGGCTCACACAAAACTGAGGCTTGCATTTCTTCATACTTTCCTGAGGAAGGTGCCAAAATGTACTGTGTTTTGGTGGAACCAGGGAGACTGACCATTGAAAGAGCACAGGGCAACATTTCTTATAAGATGTAGCGTTGTTCCCACTAATATCACTCCCACTGAAGAATGGCACAGAATGCACATTCTGTTCCTTTAACAAAGGAAACAAATCTGCTGAATGACAAGTTTTTTGCTGCCTGATATAATGTAAGCCCTCTAAGCCCCATCAAAATTTACAAAATTTGGTCCTTAGCCTGAAGGTGAGGCATTTCTCTGAAAGACCAAAGTGAGTAATTCAGCCCAGCTCTGAATATAACTCTTTACTTATGGTGAGCATAAAGCACCAGACAGGTTCTATAAAGCATTACCTCAGGCTGTGGTTTCTTTTCTGAAATTAGGACACATCACAACTAACCTGTGAAGGCACGTTCTCTCTCTTCATCTTTTCCTATCTTGCTTTCACTGTAAATAGCTCAGATCCTAAGCCGAGGAACAAAAGCAAAATGTTTCTTAATTATTGACTGATTTCCTGGGAAAGCAAACTGTCAGTTTACATTCTTCCTTTTCTTTCTCTAAATGGTGTCTTTTCTTCTTTTTCAGTGTGTCGTTTTTGCTATGACTTCAGGCCAAATGTGGAATCATATTCGTGGGCCCCCATATGCTCATAAAAATCCTCAAAATGGGCAAGTGGTAAGTGCTCGTATTGTACCAATGTATAAAAAGAACAATATCACCACAGAGGCCTATAAATTCAAGTTGCAGAGGAATAGGGTATGAAAATATGTGAAGATTATTTACCTTAAGGAGCAGTTTTTTCAAAACTCTTTTACTTACCATACGAATTTGATAGCACATAAACTTAATGGAACTCCTTGCTGGATTGTGCAGTGAACTTAAGCAGACTAATATCTGTAACTGAGATTCAGTACATAAAATTGTTTCAGTAAAGTTTCTGCTGTTTTCTTTTGGCTTTCTTAGCAGATGGACAAACTGCATACTCATTAGGCTCTCTACTGAGATTTTAAGTGTTTTTTTATAGTTTTCTTTTCCCCATTGTGTGTGATGGGAGAAAGGGGATTTTATCCAGTTTATGTTACTTCTGGAAGCCTGATCTTCTCAGGACTCCATCAAACTAGATTTAAATGTAATCAGAAAAATACCGAAACCTTGGTGTAAAAGAATATTAGCATGCAGTTTATTAATTACAGTAATGGAAAATGGATGCAGATAACAATGAAAGCAAAATAAAGGGTACAGATATCCTTAGATATTGCTAGGTAGGGCTTCCAGGTTATGGCTAAATGCACTCTGGGGCACAGATTCTTGGGAAGATGGCTCATTTCATCTCCTCCCCCCTCCACCAACACACACACACACGCGCACGCGCGCGCACACACACACACTAGCTTACTATGGATTTTTAAAATTTGTCTTTAAGTTCTAGAAGCTGTCAAAAGTTGCCAGAAAGGGGGAAAGGCAAAGGGAAAGCAACTGCTTTCATTAGAAGATGTAAAAAGAAAACTCCACTTCTCAAGAAGTATAAACACTCTTATCTCAGCAATGAGGTAACTAGGGGATGAAATTTACAACAGATGGTACATTTTTATACTCTGAATTTGCATTGTCTGTTTCTACCTATACATAGGAATATGAACCTTTTATGGTTGCAGCTGTAGGCTGTGTTTAGATCCTGGAAAAAGTTCGAACTATACCCTCACCAATCTTCTGCTATCAATCTCGATACACAAGTGTAAATTCCCTCTGCAGTATGAAGCTTTCACAAAAAATATTTGACAACTGACTGTACTCTGACCAATTAATGAAGCTGTGTGATCATGTCCAGTGCAGTTTCAACCTGACCAGGTGTCTAGTGTGTTCATTCTGTCTTGAGTTTTTGGGGTTTTCAGACAAAGTAGAATAAACAAAAATTAATATTCCGCTTCCATAAATCATGGAAAACGCTATGGTAGTTTATCATTCATGTTGGGTAATATTCTTTCTTCAACGTATATTCAAACTCATTTGAGAATATTGAGCTATTTCATCAAATTGTGTATAATATTTGGAAGACATGGTGATCTGAAAATACTCATTTTCTTTTTATCTTTTACTATATTTTATCTTATGTTAGGTTCTGTTTACTATTAAAAATGTATCTCCATTTTGAAAAAGGCTAGCTTATTTATTTGTTGTATTACATGTAGACTACTTTCACATCCTGCCCTGTTTTGGCATCCTACCCAACCAATCTTGTTAGAAGAAAGAACAGCTAAACAACATAAACAAACATGAACATTCCATCCATGGTTCATTTTTTGTCATGTCGGAACCCATCAATCTGGCCCAGACAAATAACTTATTGTTTGTTGGTGGCTTGTTAAAAGAAACAGGCCAGATTGCTGTATATGAACATCATAGAGAAAAAGGGTCATGGTTTATTTTGCCAGTCCTCTTGCAGCAGAAGCTGTTTGGAAGGAAGTACCAGCACACTGCTTATTCCCTGACGCGCCTGTGTCTGAGCACACCCACAGTCATTTAAGGAAAACTATGCAAAAGAGATTGATCTATTGGCCTCACCTTTTCCATTTTCATATTATCTTCTGTTGGAGGACATTCCAACATAATTATTGCTGGGTCAGCCTGACATCAATACCAGGAAAGATCCCAGAGCAGATCATTAAACAGTCAGTTTGTAATTACTTAGAAAGCAATGCTGTAATCACTAAAAGCTAGCATGGATTTCTCAAAAATAAGCCATGCCAGGCTAATCTTATCTCTTTTTACAATAGAGTTACAAGCTTGATAGATGAAGGGAATGCTGTGGATGTAGCATAGCTTGATTTCAGTAAAGCCTTTGACAAAGTTCCCCATGACATTCTTACAAAGAAGCTGCAGGAAAGGAGATTCCACTTGAACCTCAGGAAGAACTTTCTGATGGTCAGAGCTGTCCGGCAGTGGAATATGCTGCCTCGGAGTATGGTAGTCTCCTTCTTTGGAGGTTTTTAAGCAGAGGCTGGATGGCCATCTGTTGGGAATGGTTTGGCAGGTGTTCCTGCATAGCAGGGGTTTGGACTCGATGGCCCCTGGGGTCTCTTCCAACTCTATGATTCTAAGCTAGTAAAATGTGGACTGGCCAGGGCCACTCTTAGGTGGATTTGTAATTGGTTGACCGACCAAACCCAAAGGGTGCTCACCAATGGCTGCTTTTCATCCTGGAGAGAAGTGACTAGTGGGGTGCCACAGGGTTCTGTCCTGGGTCCAGTGCTATTCAACATCTTCATCAATGACTTGGATGAAGGAGTAGAGGGCATGCTGATCAAATTTGCAGATGATAGCAAATTGAGAGGGATTGCTAATGCCACAGAGGACAGGATCAAATTTCAAAATGACTTTGACAGATTGGAGAGCTGGACCAAAGCTAACAAAATGAATTTCAACAGAGATAAATGTAAGGTCCTACACTTAGGCAGAAAAGATGGAATGCACAAATATAGGATGGGGGACGTGTGGCTGGATAGCAGTACATGTGAAAGGGATCTAGGAGTCTTAGTAGATTACAAGCTGAACATGAGTCAGCAGTGTGATGTGGCGGCCAAGAAAGCCAATGCAATTCTTGGTTGTATCAATATGAGTATGGTGTCTAGATCAAGGGAGGCAAATGGTACCACTCTGTTCTGCATTGGTTAGACCTCATTTGAAATACTGTGTACAGTTCTGGGCACCTCAATTCAGGAAGGACACAGACAAGCTGGAACGTGTCCAGAGGAGGGCGACCAAAATAGTGAAGGGTCTGGAAGCCATTCCCTATTAGGGAGCTGGGTATGTTTAGTCTGCAGAAGAGAAGGTTAAGAGGGGACAAGATAGCCATGTTTAAATATTTGAAGGGATGTCATATTGAGGAGTGAATGGGTTTGTTTTCCACTCCTCCAGAAACTAGAACAAGAAGCAATGGATTCAAGCTACAGGAAAGGAGATTCCACCTGAACCTCAGGAATAACTTCCTGACAGTCAGAGTTGTCCGACAGTGGAATATGCTGCTTTGGAATGTGGTGGAGTCTCTTTGGAGGTTTCTAAGCAGAGGCCGGATGGGAATGCTTTGATGGGTGTTCCTGCACAGCTAAGGGGGTTGGCCCTTGTGGTCTCTTCCAACTCTATGATTCTATGATTCTGTAGAACTGTGTGAAATATCAGCAGGGGGAATAACATAACTGTAACAAAAAGAAACTCTAGCTTGAAATTCCCCAATGAATGACACCAAAGAAGGGTTAAACGATATTGAAAAAAATATATAAAAATATTGACATAACTTTATGGATGATTGCTAGGTCCAGCAGTTGTACAGTTGTCACTGTGTCCAATGAATTGCATCCTTGGAGATATGCTGCTGTTGCATAATCAGGCTTTGTGACTTCAAAGGATAATTCAGGTAGCTGTTGCGGCTTTGCTGTATTTTTGTCTTCCTCTTTCTTTCTAGGTTTTGTGGGTTTCCAAGCATATGCCTCTTTGAGCTTCCCGCTTGGATGAAAAAGCAGAGGAACAGAAATAAAACTGATGAAAATAATAAGGGAAGCTGTCACAAGAAAACCAAATGTCAGGGCCTTGACACAAAGGCCTTCCTTTGCTTGGTTTGCCTCCAAACATAGAATGGCTGAGATGGCACACATTCTTTCACTGTACTTTGAAGAATGTGGCAGAAAAGTATTTTATTTCTGTGAAATGCACTGTTTTTCTAAAGTGTGCTGTAGTTGGGAGCCTACAGAAAATGTAATTTGTCTTTGCCTCTCCCCCATCCACCCACCCACTTCATACTGAGCTGCACTTCCCACCATTTTCAGGCTTTCTCATTACTAGTTAATAGAGAATAATTTGCCTAGTCTTGCGAGAGGAAATCCATTCTTAGTTTTCTTTGATGCCTCATATCTTAATTAGAGTAAGGGGGGGGGAGCAAAGGATTGAATTTGGTGACTGATTGACTTGGTGACAGGAGGATAGGCGCTGATTGATGACACAAAATGACACATTTGGTCTGGCAGCTTTGTTATGCAGAATTTTGACTAAAGAAGTAATAAATAAGGGTGTCAGTAAAACACTGTGTTTAGAACAGCTCAGATTTTTTTTCATTACTCCATTTCAGTATTTAATGTATTATGCTTTTTATACAGAGTGACAGAAGGGTGAGAGATGGCAGGGAGCAGACACTGGTACTAACAATTAAATTTCTCTCTATGTGCATATTTAATAAATTGTCAGTTTTTATAGATTCTTTCTGGTCTGCAGCCTAGAAGAGAAGTATAAAGACATTTTTGCTTGCTTTTTCTTGACATTTTTTTGCAATGTGTTGTAGATATTCATATAGTGACTCTTTTATTTGCTCAATAATGGTTTTTTCTGGGGGAGAAGGGCTGTATACAGTCAACATATATACTTCATCCCCAAGAGGCAGTGTGGACTGAAAAACAGACCAATAGAATTAAAAGACAGGATTTTAATTTCAGAGGCATTCTAGACCCATTTACAAAGTATAGAATGGTAGCCAGGGTCTCTAGCCATATGGGAGACTTTTAAGAAGTGTATTGTACTGTATTGTATTATATTGTACTGGATGCCATGCTGCCCTCCTTTCTGATCATTGAGTGTTTTTTTGTTTTTGTTTTTCTGGACCTCACCCTCTAAACTGGCAAGTGTGATGAAAAAAAGCTACAATGAAACTTTGAAACAGAAGCCTGGGAGAGGAAACTATAATGTATAGCCTGGTTTTACATCAATAACATTCTGGGCTTTGTTCTAAGTCTATCAGTTGTGTTGCCGTGAGCACATTTCTTGTTTATCCTTGCACACTTTTGTCTCTGTATTAAATTATTTTTATTACTGATCAGCTGCTAAAATAAATCCCTTTTCTCCATGATCAGGAGTGAACAGTTGAAGATCAATCCAGTAGTCAAAATGACAAAATAATTTTATGCCACCTTAATTTTTTTTAAAAAAAATTGTTATAGCATAAGGCTTTGCAGACTACAGTCCACCTTCTCTGATGCATGAAATGTTATGCTAAGTTGCCAGGTATAGCTATAAATGCAGGAAGCTTGCAAACAGTGAGGTCAGAGAGAAATGAAATGCAAACAGTGTAGATCATAGGAGCAACACTGAAGCTTAAAGCAGTTACAGTGACCACTCACAAAGCAATGGTGACAATAACACAAAGATCCTGGCATTGGTAAACTACTTTACAATACTCTATGTGTGTATATATGTGCCTTCAAGTTGCCTGTCAACTTATGGCAATCTCATGAATTTCATAGGGTTTTCTGAGGCAAGGAGCAATCAGAAATGGTTTGCCATTGCCTCCTCTAAAATATAGCTTTTGACTATTGCTGACAAAATTGGAACACTTGATAAGTTTTAATTTAGGGGTTTCAATGGGGACATAAATGTCAGTAACAGAGTTGAGAGTCAGTGTGGTATAGTGGTTTGAGCATTGGACTACAACCCTGGAGACCAGAGTTCAGTTCTCTATTTGCACATGACACATTCTTAGCCCCCAGAAAACTCCATGATAGCTTTAGGTGGTCATAAGTCAGAAACACTCAAAGGCATATAGCAACTACAGCAACGATAACTTGTCCTAGGAGGATAAAATATTATTCTTGTAATTTCTGAGTCCTAACCTTTCTTTTGTTTTTGTCAATCAGTGGTTGGCAATATGTTACTGCCCCTAGATGTTTTTAGACTTCCTTACCCAATGGCTCCAACCGACATAGCTAATGCTCAGGAATTATGGGAAATATAGAGGAGTCCAAAGAATTTGGAGAGCACCAGGTTAGAGATGCTTTGCAACAGAAGCTGGCTTCTTTGCCCTATACAGAATTTTTCAAAAAGGCACTACTGGCAGAGCACAATGTATCATGCTTTGAAAAATGGAAAGAAGAATAAACCACAGCACATGTTTCCACCTCCCTACTCCCCCACTTTGTTTACATCCAGTCCTCCTTGCCATGCTGATTTGGAGTTGTTACCCTGATTTCTGGGGGCCCCGTGAGGGACACCTAAGTGCGCTCCAAATTACAAAGTTGGGAATGAGTCAAAAGAGCAAAAGCTGGCAATGCGAGAGGCAGGGCAACGGAGTGAGATCTTTTACCCAATGTCTACGGGATCAGGCCGAGTCAAGGAACAAACAAAAATAAAATAATAATTGTTGTTTTTATTAAAATACAGCCAAACAAGTGTATGCAACACACTCACACAAAGAACTATAGAAATAAAGGTTGGAGTTGGATAGAGGGATTTTAGAGGAGGTTTTGGTATGGGAAATACTACACCTGTCCTGAAGCCCAGGTAGTCTGAAGAAGTTCGTGGAAATGGAGTTTCTCGGCATATGGAGCTGAGGGGAAGGCTCACCGAACGAAGTGACAGGAAGGCGGGATGGAAGCCAAGAGCGATCCGAGGAAGCTCTCAAAGTCAGGGGTTTTTATAAGGGAAAATGTGGCCGTAGGCTAGTCTGTTCTTGGGGACAACAATGAGTTTCGGGCTGGAAACAAAGCCTCCAAAAGGTCAGAATTTTACATGATTAAGTTAAGACCGAATTGTCGATAGAGTAGCCAGTATGCAAACGTGGAGTGCTTGACAGATGAGTATTTGGCTCATCAAGCTGCCTGCTTGGGGCAGGGAGTTCTTTGTAAGTAGCGTGCATACATAATGTGGTACTTGCCTTGAGGTCTCCTGAAGCGGCGGGTCGGCTATTTCTGGCCTGCCTGTATTTGTTTGGAATATTTCAGCAATTAGCGGCCATGCCTGTATGCGAGTTTGTCCGAGGGTCTCGCAAGCATGTGGAGGACAGAGGGGTATAGTAGGCCAAATTATTGAAAATGATATCCAATATCCCACAAGTCTGGGCTAGAAACACTACACTAACAGAGTGCCCTCTTAATGTAGCCAATGAGATACATAAAGTGTAAAAGGCTTGCAAGACAATCCAAATGTCAAGATCTGGTGCTTTTAGAAAGACTCTTTAATATCAATAAGATGCTGATCTGAGCACTTTGACTGATCCCTCCCATGCACACCTAATCAGTTCTCCTGGAAGATTTTGCTTGGCCATCTCTTTTTCTGCTTCCAGTATACTCCAAAAGAAAATCACCCTATGTCACTGCTAAGCTAGTCAAGAGATGGCAAAGCTTTTGTGTGTGTGTTTTCAAAGAAGGAAAACAGAGAAACAGCCAACAGCACTTGTAAAAAGAAGTTCACAGTCGTCTTGTCCAAAAAATTATAAGAATTCATTCCCATTCCTCTTGGCCCCCATGTGTTTGTTTGTGTACATATTCATTCATCTATTTTGAACCCTGCCTTTCTGTAAGATAAGGCAGCTCATATCAGGAAGTTAAAACAAAGTAATCTAAAACATTGCTACTCAAATAGTAGTCCGTGTACCAGTGCTGCTCCATGATTCATTGGCTGCTAGTCCCGGAAGAGTTCCCAGGAAATAAAGAAACAGCTCTAGTCAGTATGAGGGCAGTCCCTGGCACATTAAGGGGAAAAAAATATGGTACCAGTCCCTGGCATATTAGAGAGAGAGAGAAAAAAGCTGGTCCCACAACTTGGATGGCTCAAGAAGCACTCACCTAAAATGAAAAGCTAATGGTGAAAAAGTTTTTTAAAAACCAGTTAGTTAAACTACCATACGAAAACATCCATACTTTATCACAATTTGACCTGATTGCATAGCCAGTTAGTCACCAAATGCCTGCTCAAATAAAAAGGTTGTTACCTACTGAAAGAAAAGGAGAGACAAATCACTGGCAAAAGTGGAGGGGTATAGAAAACCCAATTTTTGAGTAAACATGTTTAAAAATTGCCTCTTTAAATATGTGTACTTAAGCTACTGGAACTACTGCAATTAAGCACAGGTGAAACGAAATCTGTTAAAAGTATTCTTCGTAGCAAAATGTTTTTTTGTCAGGTTATACTAATTAAAATAAAATAAACTCAGTATAATTTTAAAAACTGCATTTCCTTTTCATGCATTATAAAGTCTACTGCATGATATTGCCTTCCTGTTTTCCACCCATAGAGTGCTAAACTGAAGCACAGGAATTGCAGTTCGGCATCACTGATTTTGGAATGCTTGGTAATTCAGCTGGAGCACAAAGCAGACGAGAGCACTGCCATAATTTTGTCTCTTTGCCTTGGAAATGATGCCCTCAGTTCTGTTCTTCTTGTGTATGTGCTATGACAGATGACAGAAGTGGCAAATGGCAAATGTAATACTACATTTTGCTTTGTCAACAGGAGGTACAATGTAGCCTGCTGCTTTCCACAGCTGAGGTTCTGTACCCTCTTCTTTCCCCCTCCCTGGATCAGGTGAGCTAGTCCACAAAATCAGGACAGTCCACAAAATAGCCAACAGGTTTGGAATTAAGAAACATGGGACTTAAATCCAGTTCCAGTCTCAACGAGAAGAGACCCAGTGTGGCAAAAAAGGAGAGTTTGCTAGGTTAACACATTTAAGTTCAATTAACTCAGTGGGTCTGCTCTAATTGGCAGTAGATTTAGGTCATACTATTTAATACAGGGAAAAATACAGGATTTGCCAGATTAACAAATCCTTCATGACTGATTACTATTTGGAACTTTCCTCTTCTATGCATTTATATTGAGTACACTTTTCTTTGTTCTAAAAAAAGGCAATCAAGCTGGGTTGGAAACAGATGCATTCTTTGAAGCATCTATTTTTTGAGTCCCTGCCTAAAACGAAATCCAGTAATTTTCAAATGGTTTTCCAAAAAACCCCAGTATCCCATTTAGGCCACTGACAGCCCTATTCAACCCACCATTTCTCCTACCAGATCAAACACACATTAGTCATGCCTTCTTGCTTCGGCCTTTTTCTCCATAAGCATGTGATGTGAGAAGACAGTGCTCTCTTCTTACATTGTCAGATGCCTTCCATTCTTTTCCATTCACAGAGCGAGACTCCATTCTCAGTGTACAAATAGGAAATAGGGATGGGGAGTGGAGATTCTGTTCAAAGAGAGAGACTCCATTCTTAGTGCGCAACCCAACGGCATAGAGAAAAGATTGGCTTGGTACAGCTCTTGTGTGTGCACCTAAGAGGCTTGTCTCCTACCATTGCACTGATGAGAGATCAGTGATAGTGGAATGCTTCATTGATAGACTGCTTATCCACTATTAACACTCCTTCCCTACAATTTATGACTTCAGGAAATTTTGAGTCTCACTGCAAGTTTCCAAGGCCCTAAAGGAGAGCACAACAGGCCTAGATGTGGTTCTGCATGAACTGTGGAGAACCAGGAGGTGGTTGGCAGAGAAGATCTAGCTATATTCTTATAGTTGGACATACAGTACTGAAATAGGTCATCAGTCCTATGTGTCGATATTGGAACAAAAGAAGATCCTTTCTTCTGACCACATCCCCACTGGCCAATAAATGGCCATGTGGGAGGGGTGTCTGAAAGGTATGTTTGGGGAAAGTTGAAAGAGAAGATTGTCATATAGTTCCACCTGGAGAAACTTCCTTCCCCAGGGTTTGTTAACTATTACAGGTGCAAGAGTCTTTTCCAGTTCACCCTGGAAACCCTAATTACAAACTTTGTAAATGGCTTTCTTAGAATCCTGCCAAGAACCCAACATACTAAAGCTTATTGGAAGTCAGGCAGCAGCTCTTCCTCCTGCTTTTATTGATTTATTCAGTTGCCTGAAACAAAAAGCTGGAGGGAGGACTTGTATTAAGAAACCTCGATTCTTTTTCATATTTAACTACTTTCCCTGTTAGAGGCCCTTTTCGCACCTTACCTGGTGCTGCTGGCATCACACAAGGATTGTGCAAAAAGCCTCATCTAGGAAGCACTCGCGTCCCCTCTGCTCCCCCTCTGCACCAGCCACATGCTGGCCAGAAGGAAGCATGAGCGCTCCACCCCTTCCTTTTGCACCACAGCCGGCTACTTTCCCAGGCTGTGCTGGAGGAGGAAGCGCGATGGCCATGCCTCCGGAGCCTCCTCACGCAAGGTAAGTGCATGTAGGGCACAGGAGCAACGCACAACCGAAAATGTTATAATGTGTGATCGCTCCCTAATGGCCTTGGGAGTGTCATGCAATTGAGAGGACATCATGTGGAACGGTCCTCGCAATCGCGCCATGCTCCCAAGGCCATATCACAACAGGACTGGCGTGCAAAAAGGGGCAAGAAACATAAGTAAATTTGTATTGTCTTAGCCTTCCTGTTTGCCATTATAGCTTTGGAAAAGTATGTTGAGCCCAGCATCTGTGAGGATAGATAGTGTAATCCCAGAAATGTTACAGGCCATGCCTATCTATTCTTCACACATTTCTTAGTTGCCTGGTATTGGCAGACTACAGCTCTCTTTGCCCAGTAATAGTATTTCAGTTATATTTGATATGCAGTTGGATAATGAGCTCATTCTGGACATCTTTGGCTCACGAAGGCTTGGCCATTCTTCTGTTTTAGTAGAAGGCTTTAAATGTTTAAGGAAGCAAGTCCTCTATCCTCTGTCAAGGGCAGGAAGCAAGACATAATGATGTGCGGTTAAAGGTCACAAAGTTTAATGAAATGACATCTTCCTAGTGTGAGGATTCCTGTTCTAGGAGGACAAAGTGAATTGTTCCTATTTTCAAAAAAATAAAATAATAAAAAATAAAAAATAATTAAAATATTTTTAAAACTGTCCCTTAGTTTAAAAAAAAAAAAACACCTTCAAAACAGACAGTGAACTTTTATTTCTGGCCTTTCTATTTTCCTAATGAGATTACTTTTAAAATTTAAGGATTCTATATTAGCATCTTGATTTAAAGTAGATGATTTCTAAAGTCTTTTCTTTTTTTTAAAGCTATATATGCTGAAATGTAATGGCTTTCTGTGATGTGGTGTGGAATATCTGTGTTGGAGTTAGCTATCCTCCATGCTTTAATATGGCCTATACCTAAAAGATAGTATTTGGAACTTGCTTGAATATTGCTCTAGGAAAAGACATGTAGAAATCACTTCTTTGTAAAGTCTTGCATCCAGAGAAAAAGATGCATTTATTATTTATTGAGAACTTGTTTATGCCCCGGTTAGAGAGTTAGCTTATAATATTGGATTCTATGTAACACAGTTATGCTGTGGTCATTAAATGTGATAAATTGAGAAGACAGTATAAAATAAAAATTGTTAAATTAGTTGCACTATTATAGTTAATGAGTCTTCTCTTGGCAAGAAAGTTTATTACACACTTGTTACATTATAATTGTGTGCCTTATAAGTGAGCATTGTTAAATTAGTTTACATCCTTAGTTCCAGCTTGTTAAAAGGATGCTGTAATGTTTGGAAGATTTGAGGTTTTTGGTCAAAATAACAGAAATACTAGCTGTTGTGTTCTATGTAAAACATTTTAGTTTGTAGGGAAAACATCTAATATATCAAATGAGACCTTGTTCTCCCTTTTTATTGTTGATATATATACAATTCTTGAATGTTTTGTTTTCTATTCATAAATATTTCTTGTTTTAAATCCCTTGACTAAAAATATACAATTCTGTGAGCATTGTAACTGGAAGAGCTTTCTTTGAACACATCTAAGAGATATCAACATGAATTCTGTAGCTGGAGTAGAAAAAACCAAGCTGTTAGCTCTGTGAGCCAAAAAGAGCTTTTGTCTTATTTCTTGAACTTTATCTTCTCTTTGTGTATGCCAAACTACTTTTCAAACTGAATGCACAGCTAAGTTGTGTGCATGGGAATTACGTCCTGGAAACTTTTCAGAAAATAATCCCTTATGTGTTTGTACCAGCATGTTCACACTACCCAGCCAAAATCATTTGACTGTCATCAGCCCATTCTATGGAATCATGGGATTTCTAGTTTGGTGAGGTACTTGGATTCTGGGTCAGGTAGCTCTAGTTATCTATAGTGATAACTAACCAGATTGTGACTTTGAACAGCAGCTCTATATGATCAGTTCCCTATTTATTTTACTTTATTTAAGATGGCAGTTTTACAGTACAAAAGATATAGGTCACTAGTGAAACCATTTTTTCTCTTTTTTTCTCTTCTTTCTGTATCCCATAAAAGGTGGCACTTATTTTTTATTTCCTTTAATGAAATATTAACATTCCAATTAAATTTGGTAAATGAGAAAGTTTATGTACCCTATAAATTCTACAGCTGATGTCTTCTCTTCTAAATAAGGGAATGTTAATGTTGTATTCAGGCAAATCCGGTGGGCTTCTGAATTATCTAAAGTAATAAAATGAAATTTTCAGAATAAAACCAATCTTGAGCATTGAGCTTTGTTGTTGTTAATTGCCATCAAATCAATTTCAGCTTATGGTGACCCTATGAATAAGGGATCTCCAAGTCACCCTGTTATTATCAGCCCTGCTCAGGTCTTATAGATTCAAGGGTGTAACTTCCTTGATTGATTCTATACACCTGTAATGTGGTCTCACTCTCTTCCTGTTGACTTCCATCTTGTCAACCATTACTGTATTTTTAAATGAGCCATGTGTTCTTTTCTACATCCAAAATACAGTAGTCCCAGTTTAGTCATTTTGGCTTGTAGGAAGAGTCTGGGTTCCATTATTTAAATCAGTGATGTGGCGACTTAAACTCAGTAATCTCACAGGGATTTTGACTTTATCCTTTTCCTCATGCCTTATTCCTACAAACATGTGACTTGTTCTCCAATTGTGTAGTTTCACACTACACAATTACAGCAATATGATTCCACATCCAATAGCTGTGATTCCATCCTGAGAAATCTTTGGATTTGCAGTTGGGGGAGGAGTGTTTAGAATTCTCAGCCAGAGAGTTCTAGTCTCTCACAAAACTACAAACCCCAGGTTTCCACAAGATACAGCCATAGCAGTTAAAGTAGAATCATAGTGCTATTTCTCTATAGTGTGAAAGGGCCCAAGATCATATACTGGAAATCGCATCATGTGAAATCATGTCCTAGGTTGTCTAATACCTGATGTTATTTTGGCATTTCTGGGACTTGAAAATACAGTTGCTCCATATTTCTAAATTTTCTTTGAAGCAGCAAGTCCTCAGTTAGTAGAAGGATGAGTGTGTGGGTGTATGTATGTAGACAATATGTCAACATTTTTGACAGATTTGTTCTTATTTTACTTGTTTCACTTGCTTTTTTTTTTTTTTTAATGAAGAATGGATGATTGAAAATATTGGGTTATAGTCAAGCTGGAGAAACTGGCACTTTTCCATCAATCTGTCTGTATGTGTTGTCAAAAATCTATGTGCTATTTGATAAATAAAGAACCTTCCTTAAATCCCTAATTTCATTGAAATTTAGTCTCACTTAAATATTCTAGAGGCAGTTATTTAAGGAAACCTTTTCCTTTTGTTAGCAGAAAAAAATAATGATGTTGAAGTATCTTGACAACTATCTTTACATCTATTTGCTTATCAGTAGTAGTAACTAAAAAAAACTCATTTTTGCTAGGCATGTTAAGAAAATTATATAAGTATAAATATTCCAATGGTGAAAAAATTCACTATAATAAAATGATGTTATAGACTTGAACATCAAATAAAGAAGTAAAGGGTAAACTTGAAACTTCTTGTAACATTTGGGGAGAGGAATCAATATTGGTGTTGGCTGTTTTGACTACAGTTCAGTTAAAAAGAGAGTTGAGTAAATTCATGTTTGTCTGCCAATCCAGGTTTGTCCAAGATAGGAATCCTAGATTTGTAGGACTGGAATGGGCACCAAAGGCCATCCAACCCCCTGCCAGACAGTATTATGCAACTAAAGCGTTCCTGAAACAGACCCATCCAGCTTCCATGTAAAGACCTCCAATGAAAGTCCATGACCGTCTGAGACTATCTGTTCCATTGCTAAACAGTCTTCACATTAAATAAGTTGTTTCTAAGTTCTTCCTTTCGGTGAAAGTTCTTTTCTGGTAATCTGAATTTTATGCTTCAAGTACGAGTCACTTGAAGAGGCTTATAACAAATGGGCAATACAAGAATGCTCTTAAAAAGACTGATAGAACATTTTATTTATTTTTAAAAGGAAACAACAGGTGCCACCACTCAATTTTTGTGCAGTTTTCTGAAATCTCCCACTCCCACCACACTCTTAATTGTTAGGAAAGTATTTCTGAAGAGGGTTAGAGGGCTAACGGGAGAAGATGAGAGTCAGAAAGCTAGCTTCTTCATATCCACATGGACTGGTGGATGCTTGGATTTAAAGTGTCTATACTTCAGACTATGAGAATAATTTGGACTGAGAGAGTGATGACATTTTGAAGTCAGATTCTCATTTTTCAAGCCTTTTATTTTTGTGGATCACTCAATTAAGAAAAAAGTCCCATCTTGATAGGAAAAGACCATTGTTTTTACAACTAGTTTTTTTTTTCTTTCATTGTCAGTATTTTGTTGAAATACTCTTTATTAAGATGCCTCATCATGAGAATCACTTTTTAAGTTACAATATGAATTCAGAATCTTCACATATTGTGCAAGCATGCTGTTGACACAGTAAGAAGTATTCATTGCTAGCCTTTTTATGTCTATAGTCAAAAAAATTCAAAAACTAAGCCTTTTAAGTACTACATTTCATGAAATAAAACCGAGAGAACAAGAGAGAAACAAATTCTAGACAAAAATGCTGCAGAAATGTATGGTCCAATTTTATTATTAGAATTTTGGAGTAAAGCAATCAAGAGGAAAAAATGCAGTTCTAAACTGGGCAACGTGTATATTATTGCATGGGGCCTTTACTTGATTAACATTATAACATTATAATTTTTCTATTACGTATGCATCAGAATGAGTTACATCCTTATGGGTATTTCTTTCTGCTTAGAATCATAGAAATTTAGAGTTGGAAGAGGCCACACAGGCCATCCAGTCTAACCCCCTGCCATGCAGGAACACCCTCAAAGCACTCCCGACAGATGGCCATCAAGTCTCTGCTTAAAAACCTCCAAGGAAGGAGATTCCACTACACTCAGAGGCAGCACATTACACTGCCGGACAACCCTGACTGTCAGGAAGTTCTTCCTGAGGTTCAGGTGGAATCTCCTTTCCTGCAACTTGAATCCATTGCTCCTTGTCCTGGTCTCTGGAGCAGCAGAAAACAAGCCCTCTCCATGTTAGGAGAACTAGTGGTTTAAATGAACTAGGATTCTGATTTCAAGTCCTATGTTACACAATACTGTGTATATATATGTGACATATGTTTCCTCATGTCAATAGTAACACAGCTGTAACTTAAACCATGCTATAACAGTTGGATGGACATGATCAAAAATATCTGAAAAGCATCCCGCTCCAGGCAGAGCTAATGCCTTTAGGGTTGTTAGCTACTGTAGTTTTGGGTTTGTTTGTTTTTTAAAAAATAGATTCTTCATATTCTGAAACAATTTGATGAACATCTACAGTACAGTTGAAGTTTGGACATACTTTGCTGAAGGCAGAATGGGATGTTTGTTCCAACTTTATAATCAATGCTTTCCTCCAATTTTAAAGACTTAAGGGGAGAAAATCACCTAGGTGTTGACTTATAATTCAACAATTGATTGACTAGGTCTACAGTAGCTGGACTATATAGGATGTCATATAACATGAGATAAATTCTTACAAAACCTATGGCTATTCTGTGATGGTTGCAGATATATTCTAAATAACATGGCCTTCTGAACCCTCCATGAAAGGAGAGGCTTCTTGTTTTCATCAACAGACCATTTTACTTGCTTGGGGAAAAAATCTGCTATGAAGTATAACCAGGCACCTATATTGAAATATTGAATGCTTTGGTCAGTAGTTTTATGTTGTTGGTTGATGGTTAATTCCATCACATACCTTTAGCTTGAAAGCACCAGTTATAGAGGTGCTTTATGTCTGCTTGCCTCAGGACTCACACAGTGAGTTGGTGTTGTCCATCACAGTTTGTGCAGAGATGAAATATGAGCTGGGGATGCCAGTGTTTTTCTTCCAGCTGTCTCCTAACTACTCCATCTTTTTCTGCATGTAGCTTCACACACCAGACACTTTTCCTATCAGTTCTTAGATCTGATTTCTGATCAGGCTCTTTGCTATGCCCAGTGATTGACATTAGTTATGTCACTCTAGGGAGGAGGATAGCAAGTGGCTTAGGGTGTGGGAAGGAGTTCACTTGTAGAATTAACAAACAAGAGAATTTGAGTGATCTTTAGCAGGAAGAATATAAAAACACCAGGGTTCACCACCTTCAAAAAATCTCAGGAGATTTCTAAGCTCAAGTCTTAGACTTACTTTCTGTAAGTAGGGATGGAAAGAATGTTCAAAAATATTTGAAAAATGGTCAAAAATGCATTTTTTCCCCATACAAAACAGCCATAGGCAAATTTTATATAGAATAAGACCCAAATTGTGACTAATGTTCAAAAAATGTGTGGTTTTCGAAGCCTCCCACAGCTGGAATAAAATTGGTAAAATTAAAGATAATTTTTAAGAGAGAGTGTGTGTGTGTGTGTCACTTGTCAACTTATGGTACCACATGAATGCGACAGGCTTTTCTTAGAGAAGTAATACTCATTGGTTTGCCAGTCCTGTCCTCTGGATGGATATTACACATGTGCCATTATGTTTTACTCACTGTGCATTTTCTTCATTTGATTTTTTAATTGTTTTCTGCACCAGTGATATGTTTTATAGATTCTGTACCTTCTCAAAGCATGCAGATGGGCTATTAGTGGGTCGAAGAACGGGCAAATAGAGAAGCACACCCACACTGAAAGCCTGAAGTAATATCTACAGTTACAAGCATCCACATTCATTGAAAAGGGTACATCTAATCTTGACATGGAAACCGATTCACAAGGAGAATTTTTTTTCATGCACTTGTAGAAAAGAAAAAAAAAGTCATGTGAATTAACCCTTTATTTTATATTGTTTACTTCTGATTGTTGCTGTTGTATGCTTCAATCATTTCTGATTTATGGTGATCTTAAGAAGAATCTATCATGGGGTTTTCTGGGGCTGAGAATGTGTGACACACCCAAGGTGACCCCGTGGGTTTCCATGGCCAAGTGGAGAATCAAAGCCTGGTCTCCAGAGTTGTAGTCAAAGTCAAACTTTATTTTGTGGTCTGTAGACCCAACATAGCAAACCATCCAATGGTATACAGTGTAGAGAAAATACACCTACAAAAAATAGGCTATAAATATAAAAATAGGATAGACTATAAACAGAATATAAAAGCATAAAATAGGACATGAATGCATAAAATAGTATAAAAATACATGAAGTAAATTAAAATCAATAGACAATATGGATTATTAGGTAAAATGTGTGCTGGACAACATACCTCCCCTCCGTGTGGCGCCAGTTGTGTGGTGAGGTGAGGGCAGAAGGAAGTATGTTCTTCCAACCCCTTCAGTCCAGGGGCAGGGCCAATCCAGGCAGTCAGGACGGGATGGGTGCCTGGATGCCCGTGTAGTCATTGACCAATCGGATTGCGCCTGCTGTGATCCCATTGGCTGCTACCACCAGGTGCAAGGGTTTTATCTTTCCTCCAGCTCCTCCACTCTGCCTCTTCATGTTTCGACAGCTCCCCGCCCACCCTCCCCTCTTTGTAGCTTTGTTGTTGCATGGCGTGTTGACTGTTATCGAATCCTTCTCCAGTTGCTGTTCATCACAACTTTGGGGGGCAGTCACATGAGTCCTGGATCTGGGTGGTTGTGGCATTGGCAAGTTGGTCCCTCACGGTATGCAGGGGTGCAGGGTGGTGGGGGTGTCCAGCTCGAGGGGACATGCATTTCCTGCACCCCTGGGGGGCAGGGGGTTCCTGACTGATGCGCTCCCCCTACCAGTCCTTGGGATTCCAGTGCGGGGCTGGAAGCTTGGGTTCATTGGTCAACAGTGGGTTGATCAATACTGGGATCCAGATCCATGCTTGGGTGAACCCATCTCTATGCTGTAGCCAATAAAGTTGTGGCTTTTTGTCTCCCACTTTGTGTTGTCCTGTGTTTATTTGCAGCACTCCTTCACTCCTACCCATGCAAATAAATTGGTGTTCATTAATTCCATCTCATTAAAACAATAGAATTGGATTGATCTTAAAGTGCATTGCCAGTATCCCTACATGGTTTTGATACTTCTCTCTCTCTAATCTTAATAGCTGATGACAGAAATTTAGCAACTGATAGTAGTCCAATGCTTAAACTACTGCACCATGCTGGTTCTCTTACATGCCAGCTGAACTGACCAAACTATTCTCCTTCATTACAGTGTTTGAGGTACACAGAAGGGATGATATTTGCAACAGTCAGGATCTGTACTTTGCTATGGTTAAACTGTTAGGAACAGTGGTAGCCTAGCAATTGCTGAAGAGTCCCTGGAATCAGCATTTATGATGCCCAGATGAAGAGCAAGAGGCTGCTTTGATCTGTGGGCTGAGGGCACTCTGCACTGCTTCTTTTAATTGTAATATCATATACAGTTCACATACGGGTTTTCTTTAAAGACCTTGCATCTTTTCAGATGCATAATGAAACAAAGAATCAAATTGGGTTACTCACTACTTAGATATTCTCTTTATCTAAATGCCATTTAAGGCAAATTTGAAAAGGTACATTTTTCAGTTGTAATGTTCCTTCTGTTCGTGTTGAAAATGCAAGTTTGGTTATTCTTGATGCTTTTGTTATCACTGGGTCAGGTCTGGCAAAAGAGATGAGAGCAGATTCAAATGAATAGAGGTTGCATTTTAATTCCATCAAAAAACGAGTGAGTTTTTCTCTCAGAACATTCGAGTTAGATAAGGGTACATCACACAGTATTAAAACGACTAGTTTTAAACAAGACAATTAAAAGAATAACCTTCAAACTTTCTCTGTGACTTTCAGTAGCTTTCTTATCAGTCACAGAAATGTCAAAATCATAATGGGTGTACTCATGAAGATTTTGAACTCTGAATAGGGGAAGCTTCCTTTTGAGGTTATATTTGCTGGAATGGAAAAGATAACAGTATTATCAGTGTGTTTTTATAGTGTAGCCAATTTCTCATTGCATACACTGAAATGTTTTTAATGTGGTTCAGATATTAGTCCAGCGATAACTATTTTGGACTTGTGAAATAAATTCAGAATATTGCTGTTCAGCCGAGTGCAGTGTGAATAGAGGGATCACATTTGTTTGGGGAAAATTTATCTTTCATTGTTCCAGCAATTCATTCTCATTATGACATACATTAGGATACATTCATATGAGAAAAATAATAACAGTATCTAACATGTGCCTAACATTGGCTTTTGTACCAGAGGAAGAGAAAATGCCCAATCTAACCCCAATTTTTAAGAAGCAATCCAGGAAATTGTAGGATAGTTTACTACATTTCTCTTATATGTAAATTTTTCTCAAGTGTATTGAAGAACAAGACTCTCTGAAGGACTTCTAAGATAATTCCTGGCTCACTAACTTCGAGTTCTTTCCAGGTGCCAACAATTGCATGGTTAGGAATGAATAGACACCAATATAATACCTTTCCATGTTGAATACAGCCACACTTGTGTATGATCTCCCTGGAGGAATATTAATTTTGCTGGTCTGTGTAGCTGCGCTACATGATAATAAACATTAGGCATCAATATTTAGATGTTATGGAGATTTAAATCATCCAAATAGAGGCTTATTGCAGCAAAATGACTGTGTAATGATTTGAGCGTAAATTTGAACAGAACAGTAAAACCCATTTGTACTGCTAGAAAATCAGCCACATCCTTTATGATTTAAATTTTAATATGTTAAGTGTTTATGTAGTTATGTGCCTAAAATAATTGTTACAATAAAATGTCTCATCCTATAAAGCTTTTCCCCTAATAAACCTTATTCACACTAGTAGTTCCATTAACTCCAAAAAATATGTGTGTATATATTTATAGGCACAGCGGTAGCTCTCTGCTTAAACTTATAATACCTTCAGTGTCTATCTTTGGATGCTTGTAATCAGACATTAATAGTTTGGATAGAAATAATCTGTATCACAAGTTTGTCTATGTACTGAAGTTGGGTGGGGAGGGGGAAGATATTTTAACAGAAGTCACCGAAAGATTACTGAGAGTGAATCCAAGATAAAAGATTGTGTTCCATAACCCTTTTTCGTTGCTTTTGTTGGGTTACTAGAAAATCCCAGTGCATGTTCACAACAGACGAAGATAAAATTTAGGAACTGGGCCCAAATTGCAAATAGATTGCCACTGAACAAGGCTTGTTAGAAGATTGTGAAGTAACTTGTCTGTAAAGGTCAGTCACCCATCTCCTGTCCAAAGCAGAATGCTTCAGGCATTAACTCATTCACAAAGTACCCTTCACTGCATGTAGCATATTGCCAAGAGCCAATGCTGTGAGCAACTTGCCACAAGGGCCTTCCAGTAACTGAATAGTTCAGTATAAAAAAAAAAATCAGATGAGGTAGAGAAGTGAACCAACCTGCGAGAAAAAGACTTGGGGCAATATTGAGAAAGGCTGATAGTGTTAAGGGGAATGTTAGTACAAAAAGAGAGAGAATTGGCCCTACATTAGTTGAAAAATAGTACTATACTTTCTCAGAGCTTGTGTAAGGGTTGTTTCTAATACAAGCAATCATTTTGCAACCAGAGAGCCCCCTCTTCCTTGACTTGATTGCTAGAAAATGAAGTGATTCTTGTGAATTAGTTGAGCTAAAGCATAATAGCTGGGCAAGAGTTGGATCAAGGTCATTTCTGCACTACCTTGTTCTAGTGCTATTATTCCACTTTCAACATCCTATGGAATCTTGGGGTTTGGAATTTAGAGAGAGGTGTTTAGAATTCTCAGCCAGAGAGCTCTTTGGCCTCAGAAAACTGCAAACTCCAGAATTCCACAGGATGTTGAAAGTGGAATAATAGCACTATAATAGTGTAGTGCAGAAATGGCCCATGTCTAATGACACTGGCCAAAACTGTACAAAACACACTTGAAAAAAGGTGGCCTACAGCCTCCTGCACTTACTCCCACACAAATATTTTAAAAATTAAAATGCTAAAAATCTAGAAGAGAAAGCTAAAAAGCCTTGGTCTAGTCTTCAGTCTTAACACATTTTTCCAAGGAGAGAATCAACTTAAGTTTGCTAAATCAGGAGGAATGAAAGAAAAAGCAAAAGGATAGAATAGAGTAAGATACAAGGGCTTGAATAAACAGGAAAGAACCAGAAACATACAAAAAAGGAAGAAGTAGAAGAAGTAGATAAAAGAGGGTTTGGAAATGAAGGATAAGGAAATGCTAGAGCAGGGGTGGGCAACTGTAGCATGCTGGGGGAGCACATTCGTCTCCAGAGACCTTACGGGCTACAAGCCCCCACAGAGAGAGAGAGAGAGAAAGAGAGAGAGACTCATCACAAAAGCAGAACTTTTTGCTCCTAAGTGTACCTCAACACCTTGTCTGGGCATTTAATGCACTTTAGGCCTGGAGAAGCCCTCCCCTTTCCCCCCCCCAAAACATGAAGTTAATTTTGGTTTACTTGTGGTTTTTGAAAAAAAACAAAAGGCCTTTCTGAGCTCTAAAATAACCTGGGGGGGAGGCAAAATGCCTCCCACATTCCCAGAGATTTAAAGACAAAAAAACTTTGATCCCTGGGTGGCCCTGGGGGGGTCACAAAAACAGCCCTAGGGGTTTCATGTGGCCCACAGGCTTCACTTTGTTCACCCCAGTGCTAGGGAGTGAATATATTTGAACAAAGGCAAGAGTCTTCAATTGAAAGCAAAAAAAGGAAAAAAGAAATAGGGAAATAAATGATTACTGTGTGTCTTAACAAGTTAAAGACTAAAATCCTTGATCATGAAGGCCTCCACTTTAACGGCTCTTCTACCAACACAAGAAATGCCTCTGGTTTCACTAGAAGTAGCCCTCTAGTTTCAGGGTATATCTGGTACTGTAGAGTTTGGTACTGTTTTGAGATTTCAGGCATCCAGGAGGGTCTTGGAACATCCCCTATCCCCTGTGGATAAGGGGAAACTAATACCTAGCACTCCTAATATACCAGTATATTGCTGGACAGAACAGGAGAGAGTTAAGGTGCACTTTAAGCAGAGGTGAACAGGAGCTCTGGTGACCAATTTTTCTTCCCTGGGATCATTCACAGTTTACACTCTCATCTACATGCATTTATGCACATTTTTTTCCACAGCCAAAAGCTCCCTTTCAGTTTTCTCAAAAAAAAATGCAAAAAATATATTCCTCACTAAAGCAAAGCCCTACCTTTGCCCGGCCATATTTGGCCAAATTTATTTGATGCTGTATGTGTCCCCTAGTGTTATCATAGATTCTTGCAAACCAGCACCAGTCCATAGGCAATCATGCTGAATACTACTGTTCTAAAGGGAAATCATTACTGCCAGAGGCCTGTAGATGGTGTGTGTGGGGGGGTTGTTTCTGTTTTCCTTTTTTTTTTTTTAGTTTTTCTGTAGGGATTCAGGATCTGGAAGGCATCAGGGGCTAGGAGGTCTGTGGGCTTCTTGATTCAAAGGCAAGTAATATGTAATGCCAAAACATACTTCCAGAAAAGTAGGATCACAGATGAAAATGCCCAGTCTCTGCCATTTGCCAGTCTGATCGAGCTTGATGGCAATCCCAAGAACAGAGCCTCTGAGAGTGATTGTACCTATGTCAGGTGTGGATGAATGCTGATAACCTTCTGTGTTACCTGGTTCTAAACCAATTTTGAAAGATCAAAGCCAAAACTTCATGATCTTGGAAACACATAGTCTGCCAAGACAATTGGTATAGTATTGCTGTGGCATGATCAGAATTTTTAGTCTCAACAAGCATCCTGGTAGCTAGATCCTACATTTGTTGAAATCCTAAACTGTTTACAATGGCAGCCCTATATACATATGTAATAGTAGTCCGGTTTCCACATACCCAGTCTACTTTCTCAGTCATACAACTACAATAAATATGGTGAGTGATATGTTAATTTCAAAGCCTCACAAAAGTCAGTTACATGAGTGTGCAAAATATGAAGAGGTTTCTCTCTTCCTAACTGATATTATCAAGTAATTAAGGTAAGAGGGAAAGTGTTCAGATTTATAGGACTTGTGTCAGCAGCAATTATTAGTTCAAGAAATAATGGTCACCTATTTTTCATTTATACATGTTGTGTAACTTCTGATTTATTAGTTTGAATAACTTCACAGCTTTTTTCTGCTTTGTGTGTATCAAACATTATCACAGTGCTCTTTTTATGTAAATGAATGTCAGGTGTTGAAAGCAGTTAGATGAAGAAGTGTTCAGGTAGTCTGGCTGTTGCGTTTCTGAGTGAGCACACCCCTGCAGTGTGCCTTTGCATTTGGAAACTCATATCAACATCTTCCTTCATGCCAAGTGGCCCTTGCCAAAAGGGCAATGAGAATAATCTCATTTAACTAGAGGACTGACTGGCAGCTATAAGTTTGAAGCACCGCTGCGTGTGGCAGAATCTGATGCATGAAAAATCACAAAAGAAAACATTGGCATCAAACACGTCTGAAAAGAAAACGCAGGATCAAAAAGCAGTGTAGATACAACCCAGAATACATACAGCAAGCAATTAAATTGAAATGTATCTCAGTGTCGTTGATATAATTCTAAGTCCTTATGAATTTATGAATGTCGGTAGTATAGCTTGGGATGAAAACATTGTTTTTACATATAGGCACTGTTCATTCCAACAAAGGGCAAAATACAACAAACAAGAAGAACAAATCTCTGTTGTTGATTTGAACTGTGAAAAAAGGCTGAATTTTAAAATCCAAGGAGAATAATGATGTCACTCCATTTCTGAGAACCATGAAGGGCTAGCCATGTATTAAGTACCCACGGCACACAGGCATGAATAAGAAAACCTGCCACCTCTCTTAAAAAAGAAAAGGTAGCCTCCTATTATTTTCCTCCTTCAAATTACCTCCTAAGCAGAATGTTGAAGAATTTAGAAGCTGATTTTGTGTTGTAACGGAAAGATTTAAGCACCTACAACATACATGCTTCTACACTTTAAATGCCATGGTCCTGAAGCACATTAAAACAAAAAGGAGAGAGTATTCAGCTCTTCGATGGCTTTTAATGTAATATGCAGCTAGTCTCTTAACTGTATTAAGTGATGTGTTATGTGCAGTATAGGATACTGTAGAGTACCCAGCCCACTAAGCTTTAGAGAGCATTGTTATATCTTGCACACTTTTCTTAGGCCTTAATGTACACTTAATAAGTGCATAGCTATTTTTGGCAAACAGTTTATTTCAAGCCAGATCTGGATTTCAGAGTCCTAGGAGAGGAAAGGAAATGTTGTTAGGTCTATGTATGCTTCTCTGTAGGTGAGTCTCATAATTTGGAAAGTTGACTCTGGTGGTTTTGAAGGTCGGTGTGAAAATACCTATGATGGCCTTTCCCTTCCCTTTTCTGGGGCCAGTCGGTGGAAATGCAGCAATTTTTATTTTTCACCTGAAATTTCCCTGTATATTCTTCTCCCCAAGAAGCTGAAAGTCAGCTATATAAGAATTCATGGTTGAAGAAAATTAATCTTGATGTCTAAAAGATGAGGATCCTGTATATACGAACGGTCCTTTCCCATATATGAGTTACATGTATAGCCAGCCATATTTAAAAGCCTTCACCATGTTTAGTCACTATACACTCAATATACCTTCCAGTCCCTAAAAAACAAACAAACCAGGAATTGTAGTAACTATCAGACTATTATACTAATCTTCCACACAAGTAGAGTAATGCACATAATTTTATGATAAAGATTTTTACCATGTATGGAGCAAGAAATGCCAGGCACCAAGATGGATTCAGAAAAGAAAGAGGCACTGGCGATCATATTGCAAAGTTATGTTACCTAATTGAGGACACTATAGAATTTCAAAAGAAAATTGAGCTGTGTTTTATGTGCTATGGTTAAGCCTTTGAGCTGTGTGGACAATGAAAAACTGTGGATGGATCTAAAAGAAATGGAGTTCCACAAAAGTTGATTGCTCTGTTGTATAATCTATACTGTGGAGAAAAGAACTTTGTCAGGACAACATATGGAGAAACACAATGAGTAAAGTGTGCATTTTATCAGCCTGTCTGTCCAATTTATGAGCAAAATATCATACAGAAAGTGGGATTAATCTTGGAGGAAGGAGGTGTGAAAAGCAGGATTAAATTTGAAGGAAGGAACATCAATAATCTGAGATTATTTAAGATTATTAGTAGCAGAAAACAGCAGAGACTTTGAGTGATTACTGATGAAAGTTAAGGAAGAAAATGCAAAAGCAGGGTTACCGCTGAATATTAAGAACACAAAAGTAATGATAACCAATCACGTCCACTGGCCCCTTTGGGGTATTAATGTTCAAGTGGCAGTGATTTATAACAACCCACATTAATGTGCCATTGGCATATGAGCATTAAGATGCAAGTTGGCCAGTGCACAAGGTATATACATTTAAATATGTGCATGGAAAGCTTATGAGGACAAGGAATTTCTCCACAGTCTGTCATAAGTATTTATTTTATTCTATTTCATTTATATCCTACTTTCTCTGAATGTAGGATCCAAGGCAGCTAACAGTTTGAATTAAAACCAAATTCAATTAAAACTAACAAAAGGTAACAAAATGGGTTTTGCCTGGGCAAAACCCTGAGAAATCAGACCACTTCACTGTGGTCTATAGTCTTGACCCTGCATACAGCAATTCAAGGCATCAATGCTGCATAGTGTCAGTGCTACACCAGGATGTCACTTACCCAAATGCTTGTATTTCCCTTGCTTTGCTAAACGAATAAAGAAAAAGTAGTCAAGAGAACATTGTGGATAAGTAGTTCTCTAGTCTATTTGTATCACAGGTGGAAAATTTTAGAAATGTTATAAATGCAGTGTTGTTGCTGCTGTTGTTATGTGACTTCAAGTCAGCTCTAACTTATGTTTTTCTTGGTGAGTTTTATTCAGAGGTGGTTCATCTTTCTGGATTCTAGTCCCCTGGACTCCAAACCACTATACTATATTGGCTCTGACATGGCCCTAAAATTAAAATATTTGAGCAAACAATCAGTAAATGCATTAAAAAAAATCAACCAGAAAAGGAGCTTTCTTGGAGAGAGAATTATTAATCATTAAAGTGGATGGATGGAATCCTGTATGGTCTTTACATATGTGTAAGTACCACAGTACCTGATACACACACTACACTACATTTGATCTTAGCCAGAAGGCCAAGAAACAATGATACACACTGAATTCCAGCATGACCCCTTCAGTCCCCACTTATGGAGCAGTAGCTGCTACAATCAATGAGGGTCCATTCCCTGTCACTTAAGAAGCAGCTGGATGTTGTTTTCACATCCCTTCATGAGCTGTCCCCATTACAACAGGCCAAAATAGGGTCCCTGTTGCAATTCTCCCTCATGGTGGAGATCACTGACGCTCATGCAAGTGGGAACAGCAGCCAGCTGCTTCTGAAGTGACGAGGGCGCAAATCCCTATCAATCATGGTAGGTACTGCCTGATAAGTAGAAATTGTGGGACTTCACAGTTTTGAGACTAGTTTAGGGGTTATATAGAAACTGTGAAAATATAACAGGCACGAGTACTTAACTTCAGGTTACATATTTGTTACTGATACAGGATTCCAGCTCATGTAATAATAATGTGCACCATATTTGTGTTAGGAATAATTTGTGTCTTTTCCTACTAAACCTCTTCCTGAAGACCAAAATGATTCCTTTCTTATGTACTGTATTGCTATTTTTAGGTCTGTAGAAGTGGAGAACTAGCATTTTCCTCATAGGAACAATGTAAACACTGCATGTTGTCCAGTGACCATTGAGATAGATTGTAAGTCTATTCTGAAAATTTTATTTCACTTTCTATCTCTCATGTCTGGTAAATATGATTGTGTGTGTTAGGAGCATAACATTAGTATTTGATGTGCACTCATACTGCATCTTTGGGTCTAATTGACTTTGAGGACAAAAACATTGAAAGGACTCCTGCAAGAAAGAGGTCTCAAAAGGTGACATGGGAAAAGTGAATTGGATACAGCAAAGGTCTCCTTATCCAACTGCATAAAAGTTAAGGTCAACAGCAACTCCTGTACAGCAGGCATTGGTTCTTGCTTTGGAGCCAATCATGGCTCATTTTTACTTGTGAGGACAGGAAAGGACAGAGGTTTGAGGCATATTGATGCTGAATGTCATTGCAGTGTATATTTTAAATTAGGTAAGGGATCATTAGTTTGTCAGGCACTACTGCTGAATTGCAGCATACATATTTAGATGTAGAAAATAAGATGTCCAAAAAAGTGGCAAATAGATTTGCAGTTCAGCAGTGACTCTGTGCAAAATTCACATATGGGGTTTTCTTGGACATAAATTTCTGTGCAGAAAATTGTTTTCTGCACAGAATGTGAGAATTTTATATAGTGAGTCCTAAACTATGAATAGTCTTTTAAAACTATTCAACTTTTCAAAGGCTGTGCTGCTTCATTTGAGAATGAAGTTAGCAAAAAACAACAGCTCTGTTAATTAACGCATTTCTTAACATACAGTATAATTTCAGACCTAGTGATTACTATTCCAAAAAACAGTGGAAAAAAATGTCAGCCAGAAGGAAAAAGTTCCCAATGTTCTTAATGCAGGATGGGTGTGCCAAGAATAAGCGTTCATAAAAGCTTCTCATGACTTCATTTTCTATAACCAGTTTGTATCTGTGCATGGATTCTGAGTAGGGATGCAAAGAATATTCACAAATATTTTTATCCATGATATGAAAGGATGTATCACTTTGCTATAAGATTTGGTTGGGTGGTGTTTGGGAACATTTGAGAAAATTTCGTTTGTGCAAAAAAAGAAAAGAAAGAAAACTTTTGAGATTCTTTGATCTTTCTTTAGAGGATGAATCAAGTGAAGACTTATGTCCCTGGTGCTGAAATACTGAAATTCTCAGTTGAGCTTGCTCACTTGAGGGAGCAGAGTAGCAGTAAAGCTAGCTAGGAGCTCCCCACTGGGACATCAAATTGGATCCCAAGGGTGAGACTTAGGGGGCTTCCCACCATATATTAGAGGGCCCATATTGGTCTGGTCAGTGCCACCACTGATTTCCTTACTGGATCCTCCTTCCTCATGTAATTGTATAGCTATGAACTGAGGTTAGTCACTAATGACACAGATCCATGTACAAGTGGTCACCACACAAATGTAGGAGAGCTTGTTTTCTCCATAGCAATACATACAGATGTATGGATAATAGATTGTGATTTGGGTGTCATAGAAATAGAGACAGAATAATTTCTGGGACCAATGCAAGTAGCACATTGCTCGAAACAGGTGGCTCCATAAGGAGTCTTGGAGCTTCAAACTACCAGCTAAACTTAGAAGATGTCATGCCAGTTACACACTTGGATCCCAGGAAAAACCCATATGTTTGGTACAAGCCATGATGGGCCATGTATCTTGCCACCCTATATGTAATCTCACAGGGCAGAGAATTAGATGGGGCTATTTGGTGACCAGATGCAGTCTATATTCTATGAAAAATACCATAAACTGCAACTAATAAACTTGCCGCCATTTGTAACCCAGTCCTCATTTTGTGTAGTCAGCGCTCCGTCCGTCTGCATTTTCCACATTGCTGCTGTGTGGTGCTGATGCAAACCAGTGATTTTGGAAAGCTTTCTTAAGCTCATGAATGAACCACTTTGATACACTTGTTTCAAAGCTTTGAAAGGATTGTAGAGAAAGCTTTTCTCAGTCCCATCCTATCCCTGACCTAAGTTATATTAGATCATAGTACCCTGAGCAGAGATTTACCCAATATCCCTACAGCCTTATGTCAAGTGAGAAAACTGGGAAGTCCTCAATTAAGGCCTAACTTAAGACCTTTAAGTGGTCTTCTGTAATCTAAGTAATCTCTCAGACTTCCCCCTTCCACCACAACATCCATCTGTAATAAGAAAGTAATAGACTAATCTTATCTTGCAATGCTATTGTAAGGATCAATGTTAAAGTTATTACTCCTAAGATGCAGCAGACGGCCATGTTTCAATGAAGAGGATCCCTCTTTAATGTTGATAGAAATTTTATTTCTGAGGCTATTTCTGCACTGCACTGCACTGTTAATAGTGCTATTATCCCACATTCAACATCCGGGGGGATTGTGGGGTTTATAGTGTACTGAGACCAAAGAGCTCTCTGGCTGAGAATTCTAAATGCCCCTCCCTAAATCCCCGGATTCCATAGGATGTTGAAAGTAATAGCACTATAACAGCATAATGTGAAAATGCCCTTAGTATATTTATTTGTTGCTTATTGTACTCAAAATGGTTCACAGTAACCATTAAAGTGTCAAAAGACAACATTTTGAGAAGAGTAGGCACAGTGGCATTAATGAAAATGAAATAATACCAAACCAAAATTAAATGCATATGGAATTTATTACAACAAAACTAGGACTGAATGAAAGGAAAATTAACAGCCCCACCTCAAAAAAAGAAGATGATCCATGATGCCCTAATCAAGGGCCACAGCATCCTTTCATGATGCCCTAACAAGAGGCCATAGCAGCCCAACTGTCAAGGTCAGAGACCTGGGCGGCAAGCCAGCCCAGAGAAGGGAGTGTGAGAGCCAGCAAAGTCTAGCCAGGAGAAGACAAGCAAGCACTTTACACAAGGGAGTTCATTTACCCAAGCATCCAGCAAAAACTGTAGTCAGAGTTCCAAAAGCCAAAGGTCAAGAGATCAATTCAATATAGCAGGAACCAGGTGCTGGGAGCAAGGACCAGGCAAGAGAAGGGCTTGAAAAAAGTTTGCCACAAGCAAAGGAAAGCTTCCAGGCAGGCAATTATATAGCCCAAGACACAGGTGTGGCTAGTCACTGCTTCTTGAACTTAATCAAGGAAGCCTCCTTTTGCTCAGCTGTCTTGAGTCTGCACCTTGTTTAAGGGCTGATTGTCACAGGCTCCAAGGCATCTTCAGAATTGGATCCCTGTTGCCCTAAAGGAGCAGCCAGAGGAACATCTGAGCCTGCTTGGTCCATGGCAGCAGGGGGAGCTCTCGAGCTGCAGGACTCATCTCCATCCAGAGCTACAGGGACCAACAGCTGCTGCTCGTCATCTCCACCCTGAGCAACAGGGACCAACAGCTGCTGCTCATCAGCAGCAGCTCTGACAGGGGCTTCAGTTATCACACCAGCCAAAATACAGTTCTGGGGCAGGGGTGGATGATAAAGAGCCCCCAAAAGTTCACTAAGTCAGTGGTGTTCAAAATGTTTTCCCCCTAGATTCTTCTCACTGGAATTTGTGGAAGCCCTAGCCAATATAGCCAATGGTCAGGGATTACAGAAACTGAAGCCTAAAATATCTAATGAGAATTACTGCTGTAGTAGGCTTCCCCATCTCACCTCTTCCTGTAAAGCTGGGTAAAAAATAAGGACTCTGAGCAGCAGTGAAGCAGGGCTTTATCCCACCAGCTGTTCTCAGAGTCCTTATTTGTGTTGCTCTTATTAACACCAATGTTTCCTCCTTCCAGTCTTATATACACCATTTAGGAGTAGCTGAATTGAACTGGATGATCAGTTGCTACAGAAGTAGATGGCCATATGTGGCTTTTTAGTCACAAATAACCAGATAGCATGGTGGTTGTGGGTTTTAGCTGTAACAGAGCAGTGGTGCAGCCTCCAGCAGTGAAAAGGAGAACAATTTTATAGGAAGCTGTTCCAACTCCTGTGCTCTTGTTCACAGCATTCCAGCCTTTGGAATGCTGTGAACACAGTGCATTCCTATCTCTTTAAAAAATAAAGAAAACTTCTTTAACTTGACAGAAAAGCTCTCCTCTGATTCTGGCTTATTAATTTAAATGGAGTTTAATTAATGCCCCCACGCAAACATCTTTAGATTATTATTATTTTTTTCAATACCTGTACCAAGTCATTGAAGTACAAAACCCATGCTGCTTTATTCAGGTAACAGCACTGGAGACCACTGTGGCATCTAAAATATGCAATCATGTTTAAATTTTAATGTGGGCTATTGCAGAAGCTAATTGAATTGCCTTGAGGACTAAAATGTAACTCACACAGGTCTTGTTTCCAATTACCGTTTTCTATTTTATTTACACAGTTTAACAGGGAGAAAGGAATGAGTGCAATCTACATTTAATGTAAGTGTTTTACTGAACCGTGACAGATATCACTCTAGAGATCACAAACATATGCAGCATTTAGAGAAATTTTAAAATATAATCCATTATGGCTATCGTTGATTACTCTAGGGAGCATGTGCAAAGTATATACCGTCTCTGGATCAGTAATGCTAAATAAATCTAGGAGTGCACGTAAATGATTAATTTGGTTCTTGAGGAACGTATATATGCATGTGATTTTATTGGGTTTTGATACGTTGGGCAGAACTTTCACGTCTTAACTATCTTTGATGAAATCAAAGTGAACTCTATAAGGAGAATTAGAAACCCAAAGAGAGATAGTATTCACAAGCTTGGGGCTTTCTGGGATACTTTTTTTAAAAAAATTGTGATTGTATTGGGGGGTAGGAGACAAGTCAAGGTCTTACTAGGATTCAGTAATAGACACTCTGCTACATGAAGGTCAGGATAAATCAGAATAAAGAAACCTTTATAACTTTTAAGCAGTAAAATTATTTTTTCTTTTTCTTCCTGCTTTCTCCCAGTGTAATGTCTTGCTTTAGAGCAGGGGTGAACTTCCTATATTCTTCACCATTGACCATGCTTGCTATGGGCTCTGGGAATTGCAGTCCAACATCTGGAGGGACCTAAGATTCCCTCCTCCATTTTATAGAGATGAAGTAACCACACACCCACTACAAACTCTCATCCCTCTTCTCCACAAAACTGAGAAACCCTCCTGAGTAGATTTTCTTGTGGCTCCAATGCCTGTAGGAGATGATGATGAAATAGTGTTTGGTTACTTTGATAGAGCACCAGTGGATTTAAACCTTGGTTCTTAATAGCTAGAAGGAGAGGAGAGGAACTGATACAAGTTACCTATCTATCCTACCATGATGTTGTCTTCACCATGGTATTGCCAGTATATGAGCACTGACACTTCTCCTTGACTACTGTGTATAAGGTTCCATTTGAAAATACCCTGCAAATGTTTGTCATAATTATTATTAAAGAGATAGGAACATATTGAAGAGAGGAGCAAAGTTTATTAAACAATCATTAGGAAGATAGAAGAGTGCAGGGTAATGAGCAGAAAGACACCTTGAAATCTCAAACTATCTCAAGAGACTATAAAGTTATTTCTGTGTTGCAGCCTCCCTTCCTATTTATGATATTTGATGTTCTTGTTGTTGGTTGTAGTCATATAATTTTAAATCAAGGACTTTGACATAGTGATAAGAATCTTTAGGTATTTTGTCCCTGCACCTGAAGACGAAGCATATACTTCTTCGTTAAATTTATTCTTGAAGGTGTTACCCTGAAAATTGGGGGTCCCGCAAGGGGCGCCCAGCTTTGCCAATTGAAAATACCAAGATGGGGAAATTAGACTCAGAGCACTGTTTTTGCTAGTGAGAGGCAGGGCAATGAAGCGAGATCTTTCACCCTATGTCTACAGCGTCGGGTTAGAGAGTGGCTAGACAAGGTGGTTCCAAATAACAAACAATTCTTTATTAAGAACAAAACACAGAAGACAAACACAACCTAGCTAGCTTAGAAAAGAAAGAGAGTTGCAGGGAGAGGCAATACGACCTGTTCTGTAGTCCTGGGGAGAGGTTGGAGATTTGGGGAAGGAAACTCTGCGTGGGGCGCTGAGGGGAGTCCCTTAAACACACCAACGGCAGGGCGGGATGGCAGTCAAAGGAGATCCGAGGATCGGTTAAAAGTGAGGGGTTTTTATAGGGAAGATCGTGCCTTTCGGCTATGGCAGTCCCAAAGGAGGACAAAAGAAATTTCAGTGCTGGACAAAAGGATTTGGTGAGGTCAGGTTTCTCGTGATGAGATTTGCATGTAGAAACAATACCTTTGGCCGAAACGTTAATGGACCAACTCACAAGAGTAGTTTGCCTGAGAGCCACGTGGCTATTGAGGAGTCTGTGGCGGGAAGTTCCCTAAAGCTTCAGGCAAGTTTTGGGTTGCTGGCTACAAAGAGAAATGGAATGTAAACCATTAACGGCTGCTTCTCTGCCCGTGCTTATCCGGAGAACTTTGCGAACACGCGAGATGAGGTAATCGCAAGCCAGTCTAGCTAAGGCCAAATTAAATGGTATCAAAAGGATATCTGGGGGTCCTCACTGAGAGTGCCATGGCTGAAATAACAAAGGTAGCAATTAATAATTTTAACAGATTTCTTCCTGAAATAAAGTCTTTGAAAACTGAAGATTTTAAAGACTGTTTGCAGTTTGGGACTTATTCTATGCAAAATTCATTTTTTTTTCCATAGAAAACAGCGTTTTCTGTACAGAACTATTGTCTGTACAGAAAATCCTTCTTTCTTTGGGGGGAAGAATGTGAATTTTGCACAGAACAAGTCCCCAACTGCAATATTTTAGGCACAGAAAACTGCATGTTCTGCACATAAATGTTGTTTTCTGCTCAATAAATGTTCTTTCCTATACAGAAAATGGTATTTTTATTATTATTATTATAAAGAAAATAACAGAACAAAAAAAGAAAAACATCACGTAATACACATAACAGTGGAAAAAAGGAATTCCTTTTTTGGCCTTAATTCAACATGTTAACGTATCATTAATTCAACATGTTAATGTATCACTTCTTTATACCAATCCTCTATTTGAAAATCTCTGCAAATTTTCCATTTTCTTGATATAATTAACCTTGCTGCAAGAAAATGGTATTTTATGTACATAAAAATCATGTGCAAATTTTGCACAGAATAAGTCTTAAAATGTGAAGATTCTCATTGGTCCAGGTTTCTCCTCATCAGGGTTTCCCTATACTTGACAACCATATTTTAAAACAATTTTTCAAATATTTTGGATATTCTTTTCATCCATGGTGAGGACCAATAATTCCCAGAGTTTACTTCTCACTGAGAGGAAACAGATAACATTTGCTCAGCTTTAGGTGCAGTATTTGCATATCTTGAAGTGTTTGGGGTCAATTATTCTGCACAGAAATGCCTATGAGGTTTTTGTGTTTATGAAAATTATGAAGGAGAAAATGTTTTTGTGTAAAATTGATGTTTTATACAAAAAGACAGGATTTTTTTGCACAAGCCACTGTTTCTGGATTCAGTTGTTTTTGTCAAAATATGATGTTTGCATACAAAAAACAATTTTTACAAAACACATATATCTGGTGTGCAAAAATCATGTCTTCTTTCACAAAAACTCATAAAAGCATAAAAATATGGGAACAGATTTTTGTGTAAAAATATGTTTACACAAAAATAGATATACCAATATGTATATCTGGCCAGAGTAATTTCAAAAGAAAAAAGAAAAAAAACAAGCCTTGGGATGATGAATACCAGGAGAAAAATGCTCAGAATTCTTGTCTTTCATTTATTATTCCTGACAGTTTCTTGGATATTGGGAAACACATAATGACATTTTTTTCACTCTCCACGTTGAAATCATACAACCTTAAAATTAACAGGCTATTACTGATGGTAATACAGTTTAGATACAGAAAGGGGCTGGCTGTATTAGCATTTTAACTTCCATGTAATTTTCATTTGTATTTGTCAACTAGCATTTATAGCTGAATGAACAGCCAAAAATCCATTCTAACAGGCTACAGTGAAGCCATCTGAGACAACTGACTCTAACTAGAAAAAGATTTGGCATGATTACTTTAAATGTCACCGCAGTCATTTCAAAATTTAAGAGATGAAATCTTGATCTTCTGCAGTGTTGTAAGAGAATGAATTCTTTTGAAGCAGTGACCTTTTAGTATGGAGTTAAGTCTTACTGAAGTCTGCTGGGCCCTTTGGCCATTGTGGCTTGCTGTTGCACTGACTTTGTTCACTAGAGTAGATTTGGAAATGAAGACATCAGTTACCTTTGGTACAGACTCTTTTTATAGTTGCACCTGATGTTCAACTAACATGTGAGGGCAAGCACACTGCTGATTCAATTAGAGCTTTTGACTTCATCTTTTCCTACATTGGCCTTGGAAACTCCGCATAGAGGTTACAGTGTGAGACAAATAGAATTAAATAATATGAGGATATCTCAGAAGAACTGTAGATCAATTCATGTATGCTAGAATCTTTCATGCATATCTTCTGTACCCATTCATAGAAAGGAGCTAAAGTGCTCATATGCTGGTACTATCATGTTGTGGGAGTACATTTTTCACCAGCATGGCATTGCTACCATGGAACAGTGCCTGTCAATATAATTGTACCAATTAAGATATTGCTTAACTTATGTACCTGTTTTAAATATGTTAAACTACCTGCATTAGCTTTCTTCCTAAAGAATATGGTTCAAGATCTCTACTGCTTCTAACTCCATGACAAAGTGCACTTCACTTTGTCATGGATCAGGAGCAGTCTCTCTAACTGTTGTCAGCTCTTCAGGGTCATGTGCTTTGAGAATTTTCAAACAAATACTGAATAAGGAATCATGCAAAGGGCCACTGAAGCCTTTCCCAAATCTGAACCCAGAGACATCAGAACAGCCGTATTCAACTAGACCCCAATGTCCTTTCCTAAACATTCAAAATATGAGGCCTGCTTGCCACTGTTTTAAAGCTGCAATGCTTCTTCTACCACCTAGTTCTACCATATAGTGATTCTTTCACACTTCTATAGAAACCAGTGGTTCCTTTAGGTCCTCTGATGGAAAGAAACATACATCTGGGAACAAACACAGGAATGGGCTAAAAGCTAGCTTGCTGTGGGTTGACCCACAACCAGTTTCACCCCATTATTTTTCCCATTCTCATAGAAACTAACAGTTCCTCTCATATTTGCTTATTTATTTATCTCCCTCCTTCCCCATCCCCCCTCTGTATCACACACACGCACACACTAGGAAGCTCAAGTAAATTCAGAATTAATCTAAGCTGAACTTTTGGAAGCTATATACAAAATTGGATTTGTAGAAAAAAGCATCAGTGTATTGATGCTTCTCATCTCTTACCTGATCCAGTGTTCGCTGGTGGGAAGAGAGGGGGGAGACCAGGCTCACAGCTATAAAGGGTGTGATTTCTGTGCTTCTCCATCTTAGTCAGTTAGTTATTATCTATCATCTCTTCTCTTGACAAGTAATTGAGGAGCTGTGTACTTAGATGATACATATTAATGGCTGTGTAGATATACTAATTGACTTTCCAGAGCATGCTTAATTTTGGTTAAGCTACATTAATTTCCATCCCTCACCTCAACTTTCCTCCAGGTATCCCAAAATTTGGAGCTGGGGATTCTGCTTAAAAAGAGGCAACATTTATACTATTAATGGTGGAGGTGGTAGCGTTTAGAGGAGACTGCTAGAGTTACAGCTATAAGATAAGGAAACCTCTATAAATTATGTATTTTTGTTCTGTGCAGTGTAATTTTGTATCAGCAGAGGTTCCTAAATCATCTTTTGAAATAATCATTCAATAGTTTGGTTTCCACGTTTCTTCCATTTATCTGTGTTCATCTCTAACTTTTTTCCCCCTGGCTATATACCACCATGTTATCCCAAGAGTCTGTTGCAGCCACTAGAAACCAGGACTGGCTGCAGGAATAGCACTGCATCTCCGTTTCCATGGTGTGTAGCACCATGTCACCTAAGGATTTGTTTTTCTTTTCCCAACCACCATTCTCATTTAGACTGAAGGACTGAAAGAGCTGTCAGTTCAACTGGCAATTTAGATTTTATTTCATATATAATAAATATACAGCTTGCAATTATTGTAAATTGAAGTGTGTAGGGTGGGGAGAGAAAATAGATATACTGGTATGGAGCATTAACATCTTGCAAATGTCAGGAGTGGTCTGTGAATCCAGACCCATTGTTGCTGGGAAATTTAAAAAGCTATGTGAAACATGCTGTTTTTGCATAGAGGATACTGCTGATTGCAATCAACAGGTTTGTCAGAAGAAGCCCTTTCTCCTATTTGACAAATGGGATAAAAAGGGACATCGGAACCCTCCTAATGTTCTGGATTTAAAAGAAGAAAATCAACAGAAGGGAACTCCTGTTTCCATAATACTGTTATTACCTCCTAGCCATTAGCTTTCAACGAACGGTGCTCACCTCCTAGGGCACTAAGCTTAAGGCTAGTCTTTAGATACTCTTCCCTTTCCAGCTGATAATTCAGGAGTGTTCACCAGCAATTTCCTGTCACTAATCCCCTCCTGACTTATATGTTCCTGTGAAAGGAGGATATAACCTTCCCTGTTGCAGCCAAAGGTTGGTCCCTTTGGACTTAACCTCATCTGAAAATACTGTGAAATACCACTTTGCCCACTTGCTATTCTGACATTGGGGATGAGTGTTTCTCTTGCATAGTTTTCATGGGCTGACATGGAAGCTAGCAGAAGTTGGACTCTTAAGTGTTTTGACAGAAACTGTTGCTACCAGTTGATACAGTGGGTGATAAATTAATGTGTCTGGTTTTTCAAGAGAGGGAAAGTCAGGAAAAAACAGCAAGTTCAGACCAGTTTGAGAATAGTTAACTCATCAAGCTCACTGTTCAAACTGCTTTTTATCCTTTTTAAACATATATTTTAAATTGTTTCAGTATTGTCAATATAAGCACTTTACTTCTATGTTTCATTGTTGACTTTTTGTATGTTTTTAACCATACCATAATTGTTTTAATTCACAAGATATCCTGAGTTCCAGTACTGAGGGGAAAATGGTGATGATGACAACAATGACTACAACAGTGACAGAAGCAATCAATTGGGGAAGATGAGGAAGTGGATATGTTTGTTTGAATTAGTGAAGCTGATTTCAGTTTATAGACATAAGAGACATCAACCTGAACTGTAGAATTGTATAACAGAAACTGACGCAGCAGGAATAGCTATATTCCCTTCTGTTATAAAGGACATGCTTAAGGTTTACAAGTTGCAAAAATAAATGGCACCGTTCCACTCTTCCTTCAATAGCACATACAAAAAAAAAGGGGGGGAGAAAAAATGGAATTAGTAAGCAGGGATTGGGTGATCAGCCAAGATATCCAGCTGCCCCAGTAGGGACGGTCCTTGGAAAAGAGAATGCATGGGGGCCCAGCCAAAATTTCGGCGTGCTAATTACCTTTTTAAAAAGCTGCTATTTAACATGCGGGGTTTGTTCTGTTGCAATGCTGTCATTACAATTAAATTACAGAGGAAGAAACTGGCCAGCTCAAACTGCTTTAAGAACTTAAGAACTGCTGTCCTAGATCAGGCCAAAGGTTCATCTAAGCCCAATGCTCTATTGCCAACAGTAGCTCATCAGCTACTTCTCAGAAGTATGCAAACGTGGCACCACAGGAGCAACCCTCCCCAGCTACTTTCTCCAGCATTTCCGGTTATTTTCCTTTCATTGAAATTAATGAAGGTGCAACTCTGCAAATGTATTTAAGGACTTTTGTCATATTTTTATTGAACTATCTATGCAACTTGTTTTGCCAAGCTGGTGGTATTTTGCTTTTAATTCCTTTTACTTATCATTGTTATGAACTGTATCCTTTTTTAAAAAAAGTCTTCGGTGAACCATAATCTATTATTTTCCTTTCCTCTCCTTGTTTCTCAGAGCTACATCCATGGAAGCAGCCAAGCACAGTTTGTTGCAGAGTCTCATATTATTCTGCTCCTGAGTATCCTTCAAATGTTGATGGATGGAACAAGGCAAGCTAAAGCAGAGTCCACTATTAAATGAAATTGCGTTGACAGTGAATATTATTGAGGTTTTGAACAGGTATTGCATTTCCTGCCTATTTACCATATGATTAAGATGATGCCCTATATTTTTGCTGTCTTATTTGTAGAAAAGCTACAACATTTTTTTTCCTGCTATAGCCATTTCATTTTCTGCTTTCTAGCTGGGTTCCTGATACCATGCTATCTGTTTTTATTCTTTTGTAACTAAACACAAATCTGCTTATAGTGCACTGAAATCAGCTCATCGTGTCCGTAATGGTAGCCATCGAGTAATAAGCTGACAATTTTATCTCTTGATACACTTGTCCATCACAACTAAAAAGTGTCGGTTTGTACAGAATGAATGCACAACTTAAAAGTGGAAGCAAGTTTCAGATTCCTGAACAGTGCTGCTGAACTTCTAAGGAGGATTTATTTTAAAAAATACAGTATCAATTTTATTTATCAATTTGATTGTGCGCACACATGTGTATATACACCCATGCACCTCATGATATGATCAGATTTCTGCTCCTATGCATCTTTAAATACTAAATAGATGAATGGATCATGAAGGTGAAGCAGGTATCATCTATGTATCTAGTCAGACAGTGTATCCCATTGCAGAGAAGCGAATAACAGTCAGTCAAGAAATGCATTTAAGAACCACATTTGACTAATAAATAAAATCTAAAAAGGACAAAGGAATCTGAGTGGGAATTCCATTCTGAACAATGCAAAGGCTCAAATAAACCATTAGGAAGGCCGTCCAGACCCAGAAGAGGCCAATGTCAGATGCATACCCCTATATTAGGCTCACAGTGTAGAGAGACCTCCCCCATCTGCCAACACCCCATGCCTTGAAACTCTAAACGGAGAATATTGATTCAAATAGTAATCTCTCAAACAGTCCATGGGTCCCAAAACCTTGAACTGCAGGGCATTTGAACCACCAATCATCTCAAAGGTGCTTATGAGAACTCATCTACTCTAAGCCCTCTAAAACTCATTTACATCTCTGCCAAATGTGACCAGTCAATCTAACCAGTATTAATGTTTACTCACCATTTGACAAAATTCTGTTGAAATCAAAAAGGATGATGGATGAGTCAAAATATGTCCTTGCTCACCTCCTATGCTACCACATCAGTCATCTTTGCCTCATACTTCACCCATCAGCTAGAGGTTCCCAACAGGAGAACCTTCTTTCCCACAGAGTTGGATGATTGCACCCAAGTTCATTACTAAACACAGACAGCATGCACTGCTACAGGCATTACTGCAGTTGATTAATTTTTTATTATTATTAACAGATTTTATATAATAAAATAGAACAAAATTGTACTCCAAAAAGAAAAGAGAGAGAATACACACACACACACACAATATTGTTGTGTCACAGAACAAAATATCCAAGTGTTTAACAGTTAAAACAATTGACAATTTGTTCAACAGGTTTTCATATCATGTTTATCTTATATGTAAAATAATCTAATCTTTATCCATAAATAGATATCTTCCTTTGTTTCCATATAAGCTCAACTATACCATATATATATACCATATATATATATATATATATATATATACACACACACACACACACATACATACATACACACATATAAGCTCAAATATACTGTCTTAATAAGAGGAACATTGTTGGGACCATTTATAAAAACATGGGACTCTTTAATACATTATTTAAGAAACAGATGGGAAAACCTAGCAGTAGAGAGTTTCGCAGATTAAAATTGGACTTAAATTGAAAACATTGTATAGTTATATCCCTTAAGAAATTCAAGTGAATAATTAAATGACTGCAGTGGATTATGATTCTTCTATAGAATTCTCTCCAAGAGCAGCTTCCACAATTGGAGAACATGCCTTAGATGTAGGTCCTTGCTTGGCTCATTCTTTTGCATGAGCCTGAGAAAATGATTTTTCCTTTTCCTGTTTGCTTGCTTGATAGGAGGATAACTTTCTGCCAGTATTGATGCAAGTCCTCACATCTATGAGAATGATTTTTGCACCAATGATCCAAAACAAGGACAGTTGATGCTTTCCTGCACTGAGAAGCATTCAGTGGATTGTTTACATTTTTTTTTCAGTCAATTGGCCAGTCCTTTTTTGTGCTTGCTCTGTGTGTGTCTGTCAGCTTAGGTTCACAAAGGAAAAGACACTAGTATTGATCAGATCATAGAAACACCCTCTTTGTCCTCATTCTCACAGTATAAGCAAGAAATCTTTAAAGGGTGAGTGATAGATTCAAAATGAAAGTGTAATTTTACAAAAAATTTCTCAGCCATATACTTGAGTCATCAAAAGTATGGGCACCCCTTGGATACATGTGTTGAAGCTCTCTGTGTGCACCAAGGTTGTGTCTTCTCTGTCAGATGCCATGGTTGGTTACTGCAATGACTTTTCACATTGTTGTTTTACTCCTTTGGATCTTAGAAAAGCACGGATCTGATACCTTTGCATCTCGCAGTTCCGGTTTCATATGTTACCATGTAAGCGGGACATAAGTGAAGCCCTGGCCAAGATGATGCTGTGAGGTTTTCTTGGTGAAGTGAAAGCACTCCATGTCCCGAAATGACCTTTGATACAGTCCTCAGTGTTTTGCAGTGCATCTAATTCCAATGCATTTGACTCTTTGGAAGGAAGAAGGAGAGATTTAACCACCCGTTTCTAAAACAAAGTTATTGTGTGACCAAATCCCATTACTTCAGTGGAATCTGAGTTCCAATAAACTTCCTTAGATTCAAAGGCACATACATATCAAAGTAGCCTACTAGTGGAAACACTTATCTTCACTTGACTTAATACATCATTCTTACAGCTTTTTTGGTTTCTATAAATTATTTAAACTAGGTTGCCTACTCACAATGTTGATAGAACAAATAACTTCACTTGGCATCTTAATCCATCTTCCAGCAAGAATCCTGAAGGTTTTATTTCATGGTTCAAACCAGAAGATGGACTGCAAAGAGGTTTCACAAGCAGCTTGCAGACTTCCATATGAAGTTTTTCTAGTCATACTTTAGAGAATTTATTTCCTTTATTCTCTTTATAACAGCAATAATTATTAACAGCTCTGATTTTTTTTCCTTAAAAAAAAATCTTCATAACAAACAGAAGAGTGATGTAATGTCCATTCCCTAAACAGTGCTGCTGAACTCCTTAGCAGAATTTATTTTGGAAAATACAGTATCGATTTTATTTAGCAATATTTTTTTCTAGTGTAAGGAGTAAAGACATAGACTGCAATTTAGCCAATAAAGAACACATTTAAGTTTCACTAATTTCAGTGAAAGACATTTAAGTATGTATACAAGCCTCCATTTGAAATCATTTCAACATAATACAGTAGCCTCTCCCTATTCATAAGGGTTAGGGACACAGAACCCTCGCGAAAGTGGAAGAAACATGAATAAACCCCTCTACGCAATTCCCATCCCATTCCCCTCTGGAACTTCCCCCTTCCATTCCTTTGCCTCTGGCCCCAACATTGAGGGGGGGCCTAGAAAAAAGACAACCTAAAAGGCTTACCACTACTTTCCCTTCAAACAGAGAGGAGGGGAGTTCTGGATTTCTAATTACTTCCGGTGGCCATCTTGAGAAAGGAGCACCTGACCAATCAACAGCCAATACATAGCAGAATATGCAACCACATGGCAGAGGGGCCCCAGCTTTAGCAGTGGGATGGGATTTTGCTCACTCAAAAGGGGAAAAAAACCCTCCATTTTAAACACAAGCCTTGCAAGCCTGGGGTGAGCAATGCAAGGGATGAAAGGAGGAAAATTGGGGCAGGGGGAGGCAAATATGTGCCTCGTGAATAATCAAATTCAAGAAGATCAAGCCTGAAAATGTAGAGAGAGGACTGTAATGCTTGCTGGAATCGTACCCATGCTTTTCCTCTTCATCTGTATGATGGGTGGCAAGTTGTTGCTTGTTAGCAATATATAGAGGACATGGCAAAACTTAGACTTACTCATCCATTGGCCATTGTCACAGTATACGGGATAGCTGTTTGGTAGACAGCCTTCAAGCACTTGGTCAATTTGTATTTGGATGTTTCACTTGGATAAACCTATCAATTGCTCTCTTTCTTTAAAAAAATCATCATCAAGTAACTGTTCTTAAAGGGCAAAATCTACTATCTGTTGCATACAATGTAATCATATAAGAAACAGCATGCTGACTGAGATGTGGCATCCCTTAGTCCAATATCTGGTTTCTACTAATGGCCAGCCAGATTTTCCTGGAAGGTGTACAGGTAAGGTAGGAAGGCGACAACACTTTCCTTACTTTTTGCCTTCCAGGAAGCTGGTATTCAGAGACTTGCAGGAGCTTGAAGCTTTCATTAGCTGTCATGGTAGAAGAGACTTGGCATCAATAATTATTAAGAATCACATTTCTCAATTTAAAACCCAAACATTTTCCTGAACTGCAGTCATCAGTGCAACTGAACAGAGATGTCATGCCGTTCAGGAACATATTTCAGTGTGGCAAGGGGAAGCTTTGGTGATGGACCATCCCACTCTAACTGCTGTGCAAGTCAGATGAGATCAAACTTCTGGCATACTTATGACGATCATGATTCTCTTGTTATTGAGTCCCAAATCAAAGTAATTGCGACAAGGCCTACTTTTTCTACTCAGTGGCTGGTATGGCAGCTTCCTCTCCTCAAGTCAGCTAAAGTGCCTTGCCACTTTATACAGCTGCAGCCTTCCGTAAAACACTGCCTTCATGTATAAAGAGTAGACCCTTCCCGTTATTTAGAACCCCTTTGGAATTTATGGTAGTATCGTTCTGTTTGGTTATAACTACTAAGAATCATTCAGCTGAGTCCAAATGTATAAAAATATACTATAGTCTTTATTAAAACAACAAACAGAATAAAGTATTTGTTTTGTATGTGTGTTCAAGCTGAAACAGATCTTCAGAATGTTTTTAAACAGTTTCTTATATCTTTACAGCAACATAAAGGCACAGGTCTCACACATACACAGGCCTCTATCTAAAGTTCGCTTCTTAAATCTAGGCCACTCTCTCTGACCAGATTCAAAAGTGAGTTGATTTCTGTTCTGCCCCTCTCTCTAGACTTTCTTTGCGAAAACACCATCTTTCATTCAACCCCCCCTTGACTGAGTGAGAACTCTGGCGGAAGAACTGACTCTCAGCCCTTTCTCCTGGAAGTCTGACATCAAGCAAATCACTATGCCTGCTATATAAATCTCTTCCTCACAGCCCTCCAACTCCTCCTTCCCACTAATGGGCCGGGTTTCTCTCTGGAGTGACCATTCTGGTTGCCTAGCAACCTATTGTTGGATGTCTTCTCTGACACCCAGGATACCACTGCCCCATATTCCATCACAGTAATGCCTCAAATTTCTCCCATCAGTGCCTCACCCAGACACTTGGCTGTACCCCTCTTCATTCCTCTTCCCACTTATTCCAGGTTCATGAAAGGAGGTGGAAGAACAAAGCACTCTTAGCCAGCATTTTCCAGCACTCTCTTCTTTGGAGGAGGTGTATTGGTGACCCCAGTTACTCTGTGGGCCAGAGTATGAGCCTCTGCTGGCTACAGGTTCTCCCCTTTGATCTAGAACATTTGGTCATCTGGTATCCATGCAACACAGCACTGTGTCTGCTTAAAGACAAGAGATAGATCCTCTTAACTTTATAGGAGGAAACCAACCAGGACCACATCTTTGAAAGCAGCATCCACAATTGTCATTTTTAGTAGGATCATCATCATATCATCATGATGATGATGGGCAGTGGTGGGCAAAACCACTTTAATAAAGGCTTTGTGTCACAGCCTGTGGGAATAATGTCTATAGTGCTTTCTGCTGATGATGCATTATATTGATTTTTATTGTATGTGGTTGATATTTGGGGGTGGATTATTGTCTTTTTTTAAAAAAAAAATTCTATTAGATATCCTGGCATCTTTTATATGAGAAGCAGGAAACCTTAATAATTAAAAACCTGTTTTAGTACTTCTGATTCTTGAAGTCCAGATTTGCAAAGACACTTCATTCTGGACTGGTCCTCTTAACCACTGTAGGTCTCAATGGCTGCACGGCTGCTTTTCCCCTATGATACTTCACACATTTCCAGTGCTGAACCAGACTCATAGAAATCTGCCCTATAGATGCAGTGCTTCGGATTTCATTGCCTGTTAAGCATTTAATCTGCCGCCAATATTGTGTTGGTTCAGATATATCACCCTGCATGTCATTTATACCAAAAAGCCCTTCCCTGTTTTGATGATTCAGTTATATGGAAAAACTCTGGAGTCCTTGCAGTAGAGTTAGTCTTGTTGCATTAGCTAGAAGCGGTTGCTACAGTTTGTCCAGTTAGCCTGCTGGCATTTTGTCTCTCAAGAAGCAACTGGCAGAACACTGCACTTGATTATGCTAGGACGTGGGGGAGACATTTTGATGTTACTCACCATGCATAAATCATTACAGTAGCACTGGCTTCTAATATCCCTTTTGTTTTCTTGACAACATGCTTGCTTAAGACAGTTTTCAGGTAGTGTGGAATTAAGTCTGTAAACGTGCTCATAAGAGGCTGTCAAAGCATGCTGCCATAAGCTTACAGGGATTGCCCTCCTGCTCCTCCTGCCGCTTCCATCTAGCAGGTTTTCTACAGTATTGAACATCATGCCTGTCTCATTTACATCAAAGTAAATCCAGGGTAATTCTGTCAAAGTGTATTCATTTTGGCCTGTCTAAAGCTTGCTTAAGGGATAACAAGGCTCACTAAGTCAGTTTTCTCTTGCACAGCAACATTTTGCAAGGTAAACTTGCCAAATATGTGGATTCTGTTCCCAGAAATGATATAGATTGGCTTCTCTCTTCAGATTTCTTTACATGCGGTGCATCTGAGGACAGGTATTTTCAGGGGAAGAAAAATTAACGCTGAATGCAGTTTGAGAATTGTTTTTAGATCTCAGTCGCTTTTAATCTGTCGTTATAACAACAGTGCAGTGCCATTTTCCCTCAACATCTGTTCTCATTTATCTTAAACTAGCAAAACCCTGTTTTCTTTCCTAAGAGCAAGAGTACCTTGTTATCAGGTGCAATTGAGAATGAAGCTTTATGTTCTGTAAACATATTTCTCACTAGCTTAGTTGGGTGATCATTGCCTGAAGGTGCTGTATGTAATTTTCAGAAATAATAGTTTCTGTTTTTAGGTAGGCTTGTATCAATATTATGATTGCCTTGAGGATCTCTCCTTCTGCCTTTTTTGGGAAAAATAAAATCATCAATAAACCATGCCAGAAGGTAAAATTCACTTGAGAGGAGCGAAAGAACTTTAAATACAAAATAACTGATTAAATAGAAATCAATTTTACATAAATTCACCTAAGCTAAATCCACCTCTCTTTTAGTACACCAGTATGAAATCATATTTGTTTGTTACCAGCCATGTTCTCCAAGTTTTGTGCTTAATATTTCCAACCTTAGTTTCAAATGCGTATTTAAGAAATAGAACTTTCTCCGTTATAATTAGCCAAGAGTTGAACTTTGAATGAAAGTTCAAACAGCAGAATGACATAGCTCTTACTAGGCTATATCCTTGTAGATTACAGACGTGGGACTGCAAATGAGAATACTCCACAATGGGAAAAATTAAAGTTGAGTATAGTGTTGCCATATCTGTTTTGTTTCCGGAGGAAGGAGGAAGTATTTTTTCCCCAAGGGGTAGTGTTTAAAAACAGGGTTGAGTGAAGTGTGACCACAAAACATACATATAGACACAGACACTCTTCTCAAATTTTTATTGTTACTTTTAAAAGGCCTCTTGTGGTGTCTCTGGGGGGCGGGGGTGCCAAATTTTTGTACCTCTGACTTGTTTTAGACTCAGGAAGTTTTGTTTTGTTTCAAACTCAAAAGCAACATTTTTGGCTTTGTAGAAAGCCTCCAGGCCTGAACCATTTAAAAAGAAAAATATGGCAAGATTGCCTCATATGCCCACTAGAAAAACATTATTTTTATTTAGTCAACTAATTTATATCCTACCTTTCTCCTGACATAGAATCCAAGGCAACAAACAGTATTTTAAAAGCACAGCACAAGGAGAAAGGGAATAGGAACACAGATTATTTCAAGATTGTTGTTGTTTTTCATTGCTGTATTGCTATAAATCATCTGAAATTTCTTCATTCTTCCAACACCACACATCAGATTTGCTGTGTATTTTAATCTTAAGTTTTTCACAATACTTCTTCCAGTATTTTCACACCAGAATGCTGAAGATTAGCAAGTGTAATATGTGTTGTTTTCATATTCACTGTTGCAATAACATTCTGCTTAATGTGGCTCAAGTAATAAATATTTTCTTTATCAAAAGACTTTTCCATTTTAAGCAATGTATTTGCTTGTATAGCAAGTGATAAATTTGAAGGTCATTATTATGGGGATTTAAAATAACCTGCACGGTTTCCCCCCTCATGATTAACTTTACTCTAAAACACATTCAATGCAGATAAAATGTTGGTAACTAAGGCTACTAAAACTACTTAATTTTCTAATTAGATGTTTTGAGGTCAGTTTTGACATGGCAGCTTCTTGTTCTGTAGGCCTGAAGAATTTCTGTATTTAACATTCATTCATGGTTTAGCACAATTGATGTACATAACCCTTTCCATACTAACACTGGTAAATGGGGAAAAGATTGTTCTCTGTTCTGGGAAGTTTACAGTTTCAGTCCCAGAAGGGAGGTGGCCAAGAGATGGAGGTAATCAAGGAAAAGAAATGTTCAGGGTGATGAGATGAACATGAGGAGAAAGGGATATGCACATCAGATGTTCTGGACTATCTTTGACCCCTAGCCTACCCCCAAAAAACCAATAAATATTGTTGGTAGTGTTACTGGCTGAGGATGATGAGAATTGTGGTCCAGTACCTTTGGAGTGTGCTAGGTGGGGTGGCTACACTGTACACGCAAGTCCTCCTGCAGTTTGTAAAAGGACTAAATTGTCAAACCAGGGGCTCCACAAAGTTAAGTTCTGAGGTGGAATGTGAAGGTTGGGGGAGAAATATAACAATGCAAATGGTTTGGAATGCTATTGAAACATAAGGGAAATGGGCTACTATTTAGAGGAACAGATGACATAATATGACATAAGACAGGACCATTAGACTAATTAGGCAATAGAAAAGAGAGTAAAAGTAAAGAAACTGACAAGAGACTCAGGGCCTCACCTTTTCCCTACAAACTCATAAGCTTGTTTTACTGTACACTTCTGTTTCTACTTCTCTAAAGTAAAAACATAATATCTCTTTCTTCAGAGAAGAAATCAATGTTTCATCTCAGATCTTGTGTTGTTGGGGTTGTTTTTCTTTTTGTTTTGTTTTAAAGGATAATTGTATATCAGTGTTTCAACTTTTATTTGGGGTTCTCGTTTTCAAGCTTTTCAAAACCTATTTTCTCCAACCAGTGTGATTGGCACCTTTCTAAGCAGCCCAGGTGTTATCTCTCTGAAAAAGAAAGATCTGAAAGTCAGTGGTTTGTCATTCAGCCAGCTGTAGTTCCATACCCTGTTTGTTGTACCTCAACTGGGCTGAAATGGATTTAAAATTTTTACCTTCACGGATCTAATGATTTTAGATAGGATGTCAGTTTTCAGCAACAGAGATCATCAAAAATAGTCAGACATTGTAAGAGCTTACCTTTGGGTAATTGTTTGACAACAACATAGCTGCAAGGGTTTGATATCCCTATTGGAATTATGTAGTCAGATTGGAATTATGTACTCATTGGTTCTGAAAATTCCACTCTTGTAAACAGGATAACTGAAAAACTTCATCCCATTTTTTTTACAAGTAAATGATGCAGCTTTGAATTCTTAGTGAACTCCTTGATATTCCTGTGAGCACTAATATTGACAGTTTCTCTCTTTTTTTTTTTTAAAGGTAGGAATTTATTATTTTATAACCTTAGAAAGATCTGATTGGGTGCCTCAGAAAGATAATTCCCAAAAGAATGACTGCTTGGAAAAATAAAGAGCAGATGAAGAAGTTGAACCAACAGAAATATTGATAGAATCCTAGAGTGAGGGTCTGGGGATCTCCAAACTTAAGGTGCCCCCAAAATATTGCAAGCAATGAGAAATAGGTCGCAAAGAGAAATAGGTCACTAGGAAAGAGCTTATTCTGTCAGTCACCTTGCATTCCACTCTTGGGAGAAAGGTAGGACAGAGATAAAGTGATTGATTAAGTGACTGAACAACTAACTGAGGTTTGGATTAGCATAAGGCCTAAGTTCAGTTGTCATTCATGTATGTTCTAGCCCATTGTTTATCCAGGAGGGACTGAAGTCCTTTTGGCTACAGTCTACCTTGCCACTGCAAAACATGCAAGGTGGACTGATTGGGAAACCAAATATTGTAGGCATAAGTTACCCATAATGATGGGAAAGACTTGATCAGTTTACATTTTTCACACACACCTGTTCACATTACATTTCGTTTATATGTTAATGTTGGAACAGTAGGGACATATGTCTGAGGTAAGCATGTTGCTGACAATGTAATGCAACACATAAATGTGCAAGCACATATGGCTATGCAAATGGTGCCAATGGGAGGGGAAAACCTGAAGAAGAGAATGGGAGCTACAGTAAAATTCATAGTAAAATAAAAGATGGCAACAAGCAATGCTTTAGATGTCTAAACAATGCACATTGTTTGCAAAATAAGACTTGGTGGGATGGTTGGAATATAACAATTGAAAGACACAACTGTTTAAAAAGAACAGCTAGAGAAGGAAATGTGGGGAGTAGAATTTTATGTCAGAGACAAATTTACTTGTACAGAAATCCATGCAAGTGATCAAACTGGACCAATGGAGAACATTTGGCAAAAAATAAATGGAGAAAGCAGTAAAAACAACATTGTATTATGAGTTACTGCAGGCCACCAAACCAAGATGAGCTTGTGGATGATGCTTTTCTGAAACAAATTTCAAAAATCTCCAAGAAGTGAGAACTGGCAGTTATGTGGGACTTCATTGATCCCAAGAATCCCAACATCTGTTGGCGAGACTAGTGCTGGTAAGCATAGGCTCTCCAACATACCTGATGTGCCTTGCAGATAATTTCCTCTTTCAAAAGATCGAGGAAGAAACAAGGGGATCAGGAATCCTGAACTTGATCCAAATGGGAGGAGTTTGTTTCTAGAATCAAAGCACTTGGTACTTCAGGGAACAGTGACCATATAATGTCAGGCCAAATAAGAGTATAATCAAACACAAACCTTGGATTTCATGAAAGCTGATTCTATCAAGCTCAGGGAAATATGGGACAGAATCCCATGGCTAGAGATGCTAAAGGAAAAAAGACACCCAGCATGGGTGGGATTTCATAAAGAAGGAACTGCTAATAACACAATTGTTGCACACAATCCATGGAAGAAGAAAAATGGGCAACATCTGAAAAAGCCAATGTGGCTGCATAGTAAACTTGAGGAGGAAGTAAAAAGAAAAAATCACATATCTAAACAATGGAAGCAAGATAAATCATGAAGGAAGAATACAGATGTGTAGCCCAAGCATGCAGGAATAGTGTAAAGACAGATAAAGCTCAAAATTATCAGAGACTGGGTAGACAAGCAAGGAGGGAAAAGAGAGAGAGATTTTTCAAATGAGTTCAAACTAAGAGAGTGACAAAGAAAATGGTGGGACCACTGCACAGCAAGGTTGGTAAAATGCTAGATCAAAATGAAAATGTGGAACTGCTAAATGCCTATTTTGCAGCATGTTATCAAGATTGATAAGGAGTTTGTCATGAATCACCTGGTTAACCTAAAGGAGTTTGAATCTGTAGGGCCAGATGTACTGCATCCCAGAGTATTGAAGAAACTTGCTGATGTACTCTGAGCCACTTGCAATCATATTTGAGAAATCTTCAAGAACTGGTGAAGTGCCAGAGGACCAGGGATGAGCAAACATCTTCCAAAAAAAAAAAAATTAAACCAGGAAACCACAGGCCAGTCAGCCTGATCTCAACACCAGGAAAGATATTAGAATGGATTATGCAGGAGTCCGTCTGCAAGTATCTTGATGACAATTCAGTGTAATAGAAGCTAGCATGGGTTTGTTAAGAACAAATCCTGCCAAACTAACCTTGTATTTTTTAGATTGAGTCAGAAGTATAGTAGATGGTGGGGATTCATTTATCTGCATTTCAGCAAAGC
>CAOLHI010005721.1:0-56451 GCA_948474755.1 Ctenosaura bakeri
TTTTTAAAAAAAAAAGTTGACTGGGATGGGTGATAGGTGTCCCATGGGTCTCTGAGAGTGTTTGAAGGTGACATCCTGACTGTACAGTGTGTGCAAAGTCCACCCACACCACCATTAATGTATAATTTTTGTTTATTTTGTAGAAGGGTTCTGGTCTGCGTTTTCTCTTATTGGAACCTTCTCTAAGAAGGTTCCAATAAGGAAATGCAAATCAAGTATCTCTGGTGTAAATCAATATTTGGAAGCCCTTCATATTTTCTGCTGGTACTTCACGTATTCTCGTAGACTTAATTATTTCAGTGATTCAGGTGCCAACTCCATTTGCTTTTTGCCTAATGCCTCCAGAGGTTTTGACTTGTCAATTTCATTTCCGTGTTTCAAAGTTACCATAAACCACAAATGGCCTGGCAAACCCTATTACTGTCACTTAAATTTCTCAGCACAATTGCCGCACAGAAATTAAATGCATTTGTTTTGTTTATTACACCTTCTGCTCTGCCTTTCCTCCACCCAGGATCACTTCATCCCATTTTATCCTCACAACAACTCAGTGAAGATAGTTTGGGCTCAGAAGATTTCTTAGGGCATTTATGGTTCCTAACAGAGCATTTGAAAACTGAATAAAATTATCAAGGCTGAAAAAGAGTTACCCCCACTGGTGAGGAGCCTCTTGGGATCAGGCCTAGAGAGACCAGGAACAGAGCACTTAGTTACCTGCTGTGACCAGTTCAGAGGGCATTTTAGGGAGATTTCGCTTAGATGTCCTGCCTTTCTTTAGCCACAGTGACTTGACAGTCTGGACTCTCTAGGTATTCCTGTGGTTTGGGAGCCACTCTCCCATTAGCTCCAGCCAGCATGGCCAGTGGTAAGGAATTGTAGGAGTTGTAGCCTTAAATCTTTTCGTCCCAAAGACAGGACCACCCATTCACTTACAGCTCAGTCCATCTATGCAGCCTTCTAGCACCTCATGCACCACAGACAGAGAGACAGAGTGCTTTGACAGAGAACAGATGGAGCAAGTGCTCTTTGGAGCAAGTGGGATGGACAACCCATGATGAGGATGCCTTAGAATCATAAGTTAGAAGGGGCGTCATGAACCATCAATTCAAATCCCCTACTTAATGCAGAATCTCCAGCTAAAGCATTTTCAGCTGCTCTTGCTGCCAAGAAACTCCTTCTAATGTTCAATCAAAATCTACCGTCTTGTAACGTAAAGCCATTAGACTTGAACTTACCCTCTGGGGCAGCAGAGGACAAACCTGCACCCTCCTGTCCATGACAGCGGTTGAGCTATTTAAAGAGCATGATCATGTTCCCCCTCAGTCTTCCCCTCACCAAGCTGAATACGCCGACCTCCTTCAATCTTTCCTCATGTTTTGTTCTCCATACCTCTTATCATCCTTGTTGCCTTTCTCTGAGTCTGCTCCAACTCTAAATACTTCTACATACTTCTTAAAATCTACATAATTCTTAAAATGAGGTTCCCAGAGTTAAACACAGTATTCCAGATGAAGTTTGACCAGTGCAGAATATAGCAGGCCTGTTAACCCTCAGCTTGGAAACTATGTTTTTATTCATTCATGCTAAAACAGCATTTGCTTTCCTTGAATCAGCATCACATTGCAGGTTGATGTTCAAGAATTATACCAAGGTCCTTCTTGCATGTAGTACTGCTGTGCCATATATCTATCCTCCATACTATACCTGTGCATTTGATTTTTGTGGCCTAAATGTATAATTTTGCATTTTTCTCTATTGAAATTCATTTTGTTAACTTCTTTTAGGTCTTTTTGAACTCTGTTCCTATATTCTAATGTCTTAGCCACCCCACCCAGTTTTGTGTCACCTGCTGATAATGATTGCCTCACCTCATTTTCTAAGTCATTGATAGAAATGTCGCAGAGTAATGGCCCCAGGACAGAACCCTGAGGCACTGCACTCAAGACCTCCTTCCAGTTTGAAGCACAGCCACTGATGATGATTCTGTGAGCGTGGTTTTCCAACCAATTATGAATCCATCTACAGTATTCCCCCCTATTCCTCATTTAATGTTTGCTAATCAAAATATCATGGGGGACTTTATCAGATGCTTTGCTGAAATGCAGAGATGGCACCCACAGTATTCCCACCATCTACTAAACCTGTCACCTGATCAAACAAAGATATAAAATTAGTTTGGCAGGATTTCTTCTTGACAAACCAATGCTGGCTCTTAGGGATCACTGCATTGTCATCAAGATACTTGCAGATAGACTCCTGTATAATCCATTGTAATAATTTTCCTGGTAGTGAGGGGTGAGGTTGACTGGTCTGCAGTTTCCTGGATCTTCACTTTTGCCTTTTTTGAAGAGAGGGACAATGTGTGTCCTTCTCCCAGTCCTCTGCCACCTCACTTGTTCTCCAGGATTTCTCAAAGATGATGGCAAATGGTCCAGAGAGTATATCAGCAGGTTCCTTCAGTACTCTGGGAGGCAGTTCATCTAGCCCTGCAGATCTGAACTCATTTAGGTTAGCTAGCTTATTCCTAACTCCTCTATCAGTCTTGGTTTGCCAGCCAGATCTCTTGCCAATGTCTCTGCTGTTGTATCGAAGCACAAGGTTCTCTTTTGGGGAGAAAACTGAAGCAAAATAGGTATTGAGCAGTTCTGCCTTTTCGTTGTAATCTGTTGGCATTTTACCCTCCTTCTTCCTCCACTGCAAGGGAATAGAGAGGGTCCAGAGGATTCAAGCAGTTTAGCAACCTTCCACAGTCACTGCCTATTCCAGGAGTATGTTCCTTCCTAGATCTAGATGTGATGTTTTGATATTGTAAGCTGCTTGGGGCAGAGACCTGTCCTCTCCTACTCACTAATACGCACAGTGTGCACTAAGGGCACTGTTTGATCAGGAGCATCTTTTGCATGAATAAACCTTTGTCACTTATCTGTTCCAATGGAATTACTATGAAGCATAATTGCATTGCATGGTCTTTCATTTCTGGCTGTCCTTTTCACAATAGTATGGAGAAAGTGGGGAATGAGTGACAACAAGGAGGTTTGCAGTTTTGCTATCTACCTCTGTTTTTTCTGCTGCATCCTAGATCCTGGATGGTCCTCTAAGTGACCGGTACCGCACAATGAGGGAACTTGTGGAGCACAAAGCCCAGCATGTCCTAGGGGCTCGGCAGAAAGCAGAGCGCCTAAGAGATGAAGCCAAGGGGCTGCTGCGTGATGCTCAAGACAAACTGCGGCGGCTCAGTGGTGAGTAAGCCCAAGGACCTTAATAGCTGACAGGATGTGTCTGTTGTCATGATCCTACCTATGCCATGATACAGCATCTAAAATCTTCTTCTGAGTGTTTCCTGCAAGAAAGGCTCAAAATGTCTCTCCAGTTGTAGCTCCCTGTCTCCTGAATATTTTCCCCAGGAAGACTTGCCTGGCCCTGGCATTATCTTTTCAATGTAAAGTTGAAACATTTCTTTACTCCCAAGCATCTGATGAGATTTGATTGGCCAATATTTACATGCTGGTCTGTGATAAGGGGGTTTCCCCATTATCAGGGCTTAAGGGAGATAGTTCCCCTCAGGCATATAAAGGGTTAATGGACTGCTAGGGTTAGGTTTCATTGATTGGAGGTCACATGAGAGAGTTGCCCAATCAGGGAGGAAAAAGGAGATAATGGCCCTTTTAAGGGGCTCTGAAATCTTCCCCCCGTGATCCAGGGGGGTTTTTTTAATCCCCGCAAAAACGTGCCGAACTTTTGTCGTTTCTCATGGCTTCGGCAAGAGGCTAGGCGAGCATTATCGCATTCACACAGCGGGCCATAGCCCCTCCCAACGTTGCCCTTTTCCCCCGCCCTACCTAGCGTTTGATTGGCGGTCCCCTTTTTTTCAAAAAGTAAAAGTTTGGGCGTCATCGATGACCCCAAAAACGCACGCGCGTCCCCTGCACCCCCCCGGGGATCCACCCCCCCCCCGCGCCTGCTAAAACCCCCCAAATTTTTGACAAAAATTTTCCCCCCCTCGCTTTTTGCTGTTTTGAGTATGGCGAGCGAGCAGTTGAGGAAGAGCGGGGTCCCCCGTTTATGACAGCAATTGCAGCCTTGTTAGGAGCGCTTAAATATTGTTGGCCCGAAGATGGTGCGAGAGGCGCAGGTCGCAAGGAACCGTCGCGCTGCCATGAGAGCTGAGGTTGTATTACACAATTCTTGCACCTCTCTTGATGAAGCCCGGCCCCAGGGGTGGGGGGTTCGGGAGCGGATGCGGCGGGCGTGGTGGAGCGAGGAGGTGCTGAAAAATGGGATGACTACCAGTGGTTGTACCACTTCCGGGACAAAGCCACCCTCTTTGAAATCGCGGGCCTGGCCCCCACCTTGAAAAAGAACCACAGGGATGAGGCAAGCGATTTCTGTAGAGGAGAGGGTGGCCATCACCTGGGTGGTTCATGCCCCTGATATACCGGAAGACAGCGAACACTTTTGGCCTGGGAGTGTCAAGGGTGTCTGTCATCGTGATCGAGGTGTGCCTTGCGATCGATTATGAACTCCTTGCATCCACTGTGTGCTTGGGGGATACCGGAGGGTAGGTACGCTGATTCCCAAACCCAGTGGGCTTAAATGGGAGGAGGAGGGGGTTTGGTTTTCTCGGGGAGAAGAGGTTGGGTTTTGCAGTGAACGGCGAAGACTTAGAGTTGCCAAGCAAATTGCCACCCAGAAAAAGGTGATGGATGTCCGGGGGGTTCCCCGGGGATGGATTATCTAATTAAGGCCTGCCAGCAGAAATTCCCCTGAAAAGATACCAGCTGAAAACAGCTAGCTGTGGAGGCACTGCGGGATGTGGTTGTGGACCTTCGGGTTTTGGGGGGCTTCCAGCAAAACCCAGTATATGCCATCTCGGCCATCATGGCCCCTTGGGATGAGCGGGAGGCAGCAGGGCACTTTGCCCCCTCCATCAGCGTGACATAACTGCTGAAGGCAACCAGGTACACTCTGCGAGGCTTTTTCCCCACAGTGTTACTTTATCACCCCATGGGAGCGCGCGATTTCTTTGGATTTGGTGCCCGTTTTAATGTGTGGGCCAAGCAATGAAGTTGTGTCCTGTCCTCCAAGACACTAGGCCAACCAGGTCCCATTGGGGTGTGTGGGTCGCCACCACAAATATTTTTACCTCAAACCAGCTGCAAACTGACTACTTGTTTCCTTGCCCTCTACATTCACAGATTAGGGATGGTTTCCGCCAGAGGGGTTTTCCCCTCAGTGCATTGGAGCTGTGGATGGCACGCACATAAAAGAAGACCACCCAAGGGGCGCGGGGAAGAATTTGTGAACAGGAAACGTTTTTCCATTCTCCTACAGGGAACAGTACAGGGGGAGGTTTGTGGACATCGTGCTGGGCTACACTGGAAGAACGCACGATGCCTTCGTTTTCAGGCCCATCCTCTGGCATGCCATGGAGGCGGGGTTTGACCCGGGGACCCGACCATCACCATAGACGGTGTCACCATAGGCCCAGTTATTCGGGGCGACGCTGCATACCCACTGTCGAGATGGCTAATGAACCCTTAGGCCATCCCCCCCCAAAGAAATACCCTAAAAAGGGTGTTCAACCACTGTAGGAATGTTGTGGAGCGCGCATTTGGCCGGCTTAAGGCCGTGGGGGTCCCCAGCCCCTTTGACCGTTTTGGAGAAGAACTACCCCCCCGTGGTGTCTGCTTGTGTGGTGCTACACAACATTTGGAAGCAAAGGGACCTTCTCACCCCGTAAAAGAAGCCAGCCCCCTTACTTGAGAGCACCAAGGGAGTCCCGTCCTCATGACTCTTCCAGGAGGATCCATGAAGGGGAACTGGTGGGGGACGCATCCCCAATATGATTGCGGGCACTGAATTAGCTTACTGTTTCCCCCCCCCTCTTTGGACGTTTCCCCCCACACAGCGAGGAGTGGGTCCTCCTTCAAGCTGTACCTGGACTATATTGATCTCTTGTGTTACTGGACGGCCATTTAACCCAAAATGTTATAACAAATAAATATTGCTTGTTTATTGAAAATGGTAATAGGTTTTATTTGACTGTTTTAAAATGCGGAAAAAAAAAACTTTTGGGGGGAAAACGCCCCATTATGAACAGTTCTCATCGACAAACAAGTCCCGCTGGCCCGCTTGGGAAGGAAAAGCTGGGCCCGGGATTTTTTCCTGCGCCGGGGCCCCACAAAGTGCTCAAGGGCTAAAATTTGCCGTGGCTTCCGGCCCTTGCGGCCTTGCCCTTCCCTCCCTCCTGCTCCTGGTTGGGAGCCGCCTTTGCTGCTCCCGGCTCGGCGCTGTGCTCCCCAAAAGTTAGCTGTCGGGACCGGGAGGAGCCAGGAGGTGATTGGCTTGTTCCGCCCACGGCTGTTACCGCATCTGAAATATTAGACATGGCAGTGGCGCATACCCTTAGAATTGATATTATCTCCTGCCCCTTTCTCTGCCCTGTCGTATCTCTTGAGCCGCCGCGATCCATGGCCATCTGTTGCAAGCTCCTCTTCGTGTTCGCGCATGAATCCAAGGTTGCCCTTGCATAGGCAAACGCCTTCCCCGGCCCCCCGCTGCGGTTCTGTTCCTCCCATCCTCAGGCGTGACAGGGGGGCTTTTCCTCCCCGTGGGCACTGCCCCCTGCCCGGGCAGGCGGGGGAGTCATCTGTTCAAAAAATTAGAATAATATATCATTCGGAGCTAGGACAAACAGATGAGCAAGTGGCGTTTGACAGCCTTTTTTGAAATCAAGGTACCAAAAAACTGTAGAAAATAAAACCACACAAAACAGTTGTCACAGTCATGTACCTTGCTTCATGTAAGGCTTCAGCCTCCAAAATTAAAAATTTAAATCTAACAACAGGCAGAATGTTAAATGCCTTTTTCCCATTGCCCTAACGGATGCACAGAAACTTTAACTGTGAAGATAACAGCATGCTGAGGTTGCCCGGATGAAGGCTCAAAAGTACAATGGGCATATCAAGGCCGCCGGTAACGCCATGCTCTAATCTCCAAACCTGTGGTGACAAATCATAACGGTTATCCCGATGAAAAACTCCCCCAAATATTTCGGTGCAAACCCCTTCTCACCAGCAGCCGTGGTGCTAAACCCCCCCGGGCAGGAGTTTCAACCTGCATAGTTGGGGGGCAGCTGTTTTTATCCCTGCTTGGAGGTAAAACGAAATAGTTAGACCTTGCTGCAGGAGGCTATAAGTGGTTGGCCTGGGACGAGAGCCACACCACACTGTTACAGTGCATTATTCCACTTTCAACATTCTGTGGAGTTGGGGGATTAGTAGTTTGCTAAAGCCAAAGAGCTCTCTGGCTGAGAATTCTATAACCCTTCCCTAAACTACATACCACAGAATCCCATAGGATGCTGAAAGTGGAATGCTGGCTTAACAGTGTGGTGTGGAAATGGCATTGTCACTTAAGTCCCATAAGGTTTCTCCTTTCGGAATTTCCTCACTCCTGCAAGCAAAGGGGAATGTAAATGGCCCTGATGTCACCTAGAGAGTGAAAATTCCCCTGGAAAGTCGAATGCCACCCCTTTTGCTGCGAAAGAAGAAGTATTCCAAAGGAGCAGCAGGAGTGGTGGGCCGTTGTGGTCATGCACGTGACGCGCCCTGCTTGCATGTGAGGCCTGCTCTCGGGGCCTCATCCCCCTGTTATTTATTTATGTCCGTTTTCCTGCGTTGCCCAAACCACGAAGGGTTATTGTAGATAAATAAAAAGTAATGTATTGTAAACCCATGCAGCCTCACCTGATGACTCCCCATCATATGAAGTTTGTTCAAACAGTTCCTGGCTCATCAGTTCGTCCCCCCCTGAAAAAAAGGGAAAAACGGATTTAGTGGGGGCGCAAAAAATACAAAAGGGGAAAGGGAAAAACCCCCATCGCTGCCCTCACCCTTCCCATGCCGCGTTCTCATTCGCTGGTTGCTCGGGTCCCATGGCGACCTGCAAGCTCTCAACGACTCTTGGAGGTTCGGCACCCGCCCCCCCCCCAAAAACCTGGAAAGTTCCTAAAAAGGGACTGCCCCGGCTGCGCCCGCCATTTTTCCCCCACAGCCTCACGGTAGGCTGCACGCAGTCTTTTAGTTTTGTCCTGCACTCCTCAGCGGTTGCCATGTCCCCTTTAAACATTTCCCCGCAAATTTCCCCGAAAATTTCTATATTTCTGTAGGTAGTTAGGTCCCTTGGAACCACGTTCACCCCAAATGTCCAGGAGATTTTTTATCCCTCGCCAGGCCAAGCCTCTTGGCCTTATGGGCTGTCGCCTCAAAGGAAACCCTTCCTCCTCCACGCTGCAGTCACTCCCCTGCGTGTGCCCCCGTTTGCATGTTACCTTTTGGGTTTTTTGTTCCTTTCGCAAACCTCCTTCCCCACTACACGTCCTCCCAAACAAAATGGCCCTCCCTCTGTTTTCCTTCCCTCGTCGCGTTTCGCGCATGCGTCCTCCTGGCGCGCGGGAAATGGCGGCGCCTCCCCCAGTGGACAATTGCTGGTACTGCAGCCGCGTGGTTTGTTAGTGGGGGGGGGACGAGGGGATTCCTGCAGAAAAAGGCGGCCGAACCGGTTGAGGAGGGGCCTCGGGGGTGGTCTGAATTCAAGACCAGGGAGATGTTGGCCATGGTAAGGTGGTGTGGGGGTGTGTCGGAAAAGATGCGCCCCCACACAAGGGGAGACGATGATGAGCACCTCCACACCGTTGCCCACTGCCTTACGCGACATGGCCACGAGAGGAGTGTGGAGGAGGGGACCCGTTTCACGAGCACGCGGACGGTTCTACGCCCCCCTGGGGCCTAAACGGACCCCCCCCCCACGCAAGGCCACCCTTTTTCGAGGTGATGCGTAGCCTGTGGAGGGGGCGGGGGGCCCCAGCTGGAAGCCGGTGGCAGACGTAGTAAACGAAAACACTGCGCCTTTTTATGGGAAACCCCCGGGGGAATGGTTGTCGTGATCCCCCAAAGGGGGGTGCACCCTACTAGTAGAACCCAGCTGATTTACTGGATTTCCATAGGCAAAATGGGGGGTGGCCCCCAAACCCCGGGCCGAGGGGCCAGGGGTGGAAGGAGGAAAACCATATTTTAGCGCCCGGCTTATTTTTTCATTTCCCTCCTAAGCCCCAACAATAACAAAAGGACACAATAAAGTTTCCTCCTTCAGAAAAGGTGCTGTGGATGTGCACACGCCTAATCGAATTTCACCTTTGTTTTGGGCAGCAGACCAAGAGAACATCCCTCAACCGGAGCGGCCACGGACGGATGTGGAGGAGCCGGAGGAGGAACACCCCGTGCCCAAAAGAACGTTCCAAAGGGCCCAAAGTTGAAACCCCCCGCCCTTTCCCAAAAGCAATTACCCCGAAACACGTTTTATTTATTTATGTAAATATGTAGTTATGAAAATATATTTTTTTGGAAAAAGGAAACATTTATTTATTAAAAAATTTATTCTTTCAAAAAGGGGTGTGGCCCTTCAAGCCCCCCCCTGCAAAGCTGTTTGGTCACGTGGGCGTGGGATGCCACTGTTCCAGTCACGGACCGCTGTGCAATTTGCCAGCCAGACAAATGATTGGGGTTTGGCGAAGGCTGGAAAAGGGGAGTGGTGTCAGCGTGGACTTTTCAGCTTGGGTCAACACTCCGTGGGAAAATTTGCACTGGGAATGCGCACTCCACGTGGATTTCCACCTGTGGAGACAAGGAGGGGCGTTAGATTTATAAACAAAGCAAACAGACGAACTGAAAAGGGAACTGCCTTGTTTTATAACTTCAGAGGAATATTAAGAGGGAAAACCTTCCAGCTTTTGTGATATCAACAGCTTAAAACTAAAGTTAAAAACTTAAATTTTAAAGCTAGACTGGAAAAGATGTAGTAAATTGTGTGCCTATAAATAGTCCCAGGAACTGGCTTGCCCATGGGACCCCCCCTCCCCGAGCCACATGGACTATAAAATGAAAAGCTTGCCTCCCCCAAAAATGATGGTTTTCCATTCCCATGGATCTCTGCCATGTCCAAGACAGCTAAAGAAGCATGGAACACCACTGAGTCTCCTGCCCTGGCAGGAAGTATCCCCCTCTGCATGTGGCGGGGGGAGGGTCAGACAAACAACACAGCAGGCCCTTATGGGGAGTGACTGCATTAATGGAGCCGCTCGCCAGGGGTCAAAAAAGAAGCCACTACCCCCCCCACCCCCAGCCCGAGAGTCTGGTTTAAAACGGATGATTACCACGGGGATTCTTGGGGGGGCCAAACAGTCCCCAGAGAAAAATAATACGTTTCCCAGTAAAAATTTGCACAGGGACCTCGTGCCGGAGCAGCACAGCAGCCATCCCCAAATTTAAAACATCCCCCATTGCGCCATGATCCCGCTTCCAAAGTAACCTGGAGAACGGGTTTGGCGCGGTGGCTGCTTTACGTTCTCTCCCCCTCCCCCTGCCCCCCCCCACAGTTTCCCCCTTTTCCCTAACCTTTAAAAAAACATCCTGCCATCCCTCCTTGGCGAGTGATCCACTCGCCACCACCCCCTCCCCCTCGACCCCATATTTAAAAACAGGGCACCTTCGGGAACACAACCCCCGGAAACCCGAATTCACGACGCCGCACGGCAAAAAGCTAAGGGGAAAACCTACCTTCCTTTTTTTCCGTTCCCCTTTTCCCCTTTTCTTCCTCCTTTAGCCGCTGAAACCCCTTTTTTTCCCTTCCTGTCCGTTTGCCTCCTCCTTGCAGGCGCCTCAGCGGGTTTGGAAAATGGCGCCGCCCGCTCGTGCTGGGGGGGGCCGGGTTTGCTACCACCCTTACCCTCCCTTTATCGCCCGCGCGAATCAGGACGACCGCGCTTTCTCATGAAAACCCAGCGCGGATTGGAGGAAAAGACCACATTTTATCCGGTCTTTGAAAATGCGCAAAAGGAGGGGGCGCCCCCGCTCAGATTGGTGTGAGAAAGAAAAAATTTTTGCTCTTAACGTGTAAAAGGCCCCAAAGGACGAAATGGGAAATTTAAAAACCCCCCGTGAAAAAGGCCAATCTTAAAAAGTCCTCAAAAAGACTAAAAATTCTCCCCTGGAAATTGACCAAGAAGCAGTGGAGGACCTAGAAATTCCCAGAGAGCATATTAATTAAATCTATAACCATCAAACTGGAAAGGAAAACCAGCAAATGTGGAAGATCAACTGTAATAGTTGGCTGGTTTTTAATCCCACACATATCCAGGATTTCAGGGTATGGAACGATAAAAATTTTAAAAAAATTTTAAATGATGATAATTTTTAAAAAGCTAAATAGATTAAATCTTTTTTATTTGCAAGGAATTTAAAGCCAGATAAAAGAATTTAAAATAATGCTATCTCAACCAGATAAATGAATCTGAGTCATACAAGAAGCACTGAGAGCAATGGGAATTGGGGAGGGGTGGTAGCTGGTGAGGACAAAGTTGTAGTGATAACAGCAAGTGCTGCTTCCTAGCCTCCTACTTGTAATGGTGGTACATTTTTCACCACTGTTTTTACCAGCAGCTGCTATACAGAAACACACTGCACTAGAGTGAACCCTAAAGCTTCCCTTCCCCTCCACCCCTGGTGTACTTTTTACATAGCATGATATAATTTGCTAGACCACACAGGATGTGAAATGCAAATAGGGAATTCTTGGAGGCTTTATCTGATTTATTTGGCTACTCCATGCAAAAAAAAATAAAAATGATAGCTCTGTTAGAGCAGTGGTAGCTCTGCTAGTCTTGGAGACTAATCAATCTGGTCTTGTGATAATGGGGTTTCCCTATTGTCTAGGTAAGAGAGCTTAAGGGAGATAGTCTCCCTCAGGCATACAAACAGTAATGGACTGCTAGGGTTAGGTTACATTGCTTAGAGGTCACATGAGATGGTTGCCCAATTAGGAGGGAGAAACGACAGAATCTTCAAGATGCTTTGATGAGAAGTGAAAAAAAATCCTGTAGAGACCAAGAGGAAGGTGAGAGAAGCCAGTAGAGGCAGACAAGGCCGCCTCCTGGCCCTCCCCAAAATACCATCTCAGAAATTACTAACTGCTGTGAGTAGCTTAGGGCCCTTTTTACACGCGGGAGGCGAAATGGGGAAAGCCACGCCAAAACGGGGCTTACCTTGTTCCGTCGCCGCACAGAGCATCGCATTTCACTGCTCCACACATTTGCAGCGTCCGGTGGCGTCCGCGGCACTCAGCAGTGCCCAAAATGGCGGATTTTGAGTGGCGGAGCCTCTCCACCAATCAGAGAAGCTCGCCAGCCGGAAATCCCGACCCCGCCTGATTTGCAGGGACACCCTTTCGCACGTCCGCAAATTCACACGGGCGCTGCAACGGGGTTGGACGGGGCTGCACGCCCCGCACTTGTTGAAAACCACTTGAAAAGTGGTTTTCAAAAAGCACGCGGCGCCGGCACTTCTGGTCGCCCCGGCGTGGATTGGGGTGTGAAACTACACAAAAGTAGTCCGCCCCAATCCACGCTATGGTGTAGACAACCTCCGTTAGAGGTCACTCTACACCATTTTTTTAACCCCGTGTGAAAAGGGCCTAGAATGTGTCTAGGTAGCTGCATTAGAACTTTGTTATTTTGGACAGTTTGGCTGATCTTGAGAATCTATCTGTGCTTATAACTACTTGTAACTATCAAGCGTACCTGAGGAGGGGGCGAGCTCTTTCATGAGTATTATTTTCTTATTTACCTTGCATGTTTAAAATAAATACTTTTCTGTTAGCCTCTGTTCCCCCTCCAATTCCACACATTCCTCGGTGCATGTGTGGATAGGATTCCTCTCACTCAGAGGGGGAAGTGAGGGAAGGGAAAGGATCTTTGAACATAGAGATTGTGAATTCCCAAGCAACGTCCCACTACGTTGCTGTAGAGTGGGCTAAATCAGTGGGTGGTGGCAGCTCAGAATTAAGAGAATTTGGGGGAAATCCTAGCTCTTATGCAAGGCCTAAGTCAGCATTGAAAGGGAGGAGGGCCCCTTTTTCTCCTAATCTACACATGGCCTTAGACCAATTAATTATCCTTATAATTTGGGATAGTGTTTTATAAATTATTTTTACATTTGTATTCAGCTGCAAGACTCCCAGAGTCTATTTTTTTAAGGGTGTTCATGATTTGTTCTTGTTACTTCCCAGGGCAGGGAGAAGAATTGCATAGGCAATATCTCCAAAAATAAATTGGGTATCCATAAAGCTTACATTCTGCATTCAAAATACAGGATTCCAAAATTAAGCTTTTTAGAAATCCCTTCTTCCCAAAAGGACTGTGGAAATAAATATTATGAAAGAAGCATAATAAAGATTGAGAGGAACAAGGAGCTATATGGTAGGGCTGGGGAATGTATGACCCTTTAGACCTTGTTGAACTTCAGCTCCCATCAGTTCTAGTCACCATGGCCAGTGGGATGATGGGAGTTGCAGCCCAACAACACTTGAAGGGTCATGTTCCCCAGCCATGGTATATGGGCTAGTGAGGTCCTCTCCTCTCCTCTAACCATTAGAAGTCCTGCCTACTCCTTTAGGGACCTGAGCTTTCATGATGGAAAATGATGGAAATTGCAGTCCAATATTATGAGGAAGGCCACACATTTGCCAGCCCTGCCATTAAAACAAGAGTTTATCAGAAAGCGCAGAACTGTGCATACTGCCTGTTTTACAGTCTATTATCTTGTAAAGAATTAAGCATCCTGAGAATCTTGGCCACTGCAGGGGCTTGGAACTATTGCTTTGCTTCGCCTAAGTAAAATGAGGAGGTGCCTCTAGATAAGGAGGAACTTGCTTTAAAGTTCTTTTCATGACCCAAGCCACCACCCTACAAAGCCAGGCAGCTATCAAAAGTCTGTGGATCACAAAACAGACTTCACACCCAGCACCTCCCTGTCCCAATCCTCACTCTTTCTGCTGCTCCTGAGTATTTCAGCACTGCGGAAGTAGCAATGGTGGATTATGCACCATAAAAGCAACAAAGCATTCTCACATTCACTGGGAGCATGGGAAATAGTTCTGTGTCCCAAAGAATGCATCTGTGTCAGGCTTCTGGTCTGGACCTGTGGGGATGCAAGCATGCAACCAGCTCTCCTTAGAACTCTGAATCCAGAAATGGAAATATGTAAATCATTGTGTGTCCTTTCCTTACTCTCGTCCATTTGTATTTTCCATCCCAACCCCACTTTTCTGTCCTTATTCAGCATTAGAAGAAACATACGAAGAAAATGAGAGGCTGCTGCAAGAGAAAGCGGCCCAGCTGGATGGGTTGGAAGCCAAGATGAGGGCCATCTTGGGAGACATCAACCAGCAGATCCAAATCTACAACACCTGCCAGTGATGCACCCTATTCTGCAGCTATACCCCAGCCCCACTGCGTAAGCCTCATCCATCATTCTCACCTGGGTGCTTGAGGAAACCCCTGCCTAGTTATAATTCAGGCTTCCTCAATTTGGGGACCTCTAGATTGCTAGACTACAGCTCCCTGAATCCCACAGTCAGCTATGGGGTTTTGAGAGTTTTAGCACAACACATCCAGAGGACCCCTGCCTGCAGCAGATTGCTCTAATGAATGCCTGAAGCACTGTTTCCCTGCATTGGATGATACAGGTCACCCTCAACCTTCTATGCTCCCACAGAATCCTTACACCAAGGTGTCCTTATGATAAGTGCTTTCCCACTAGCATCCAGCACAAGGACTATGGAAGCACTTAAAATGCCAAAGGAAATGTTCCCATGCTGAGTTCTGTTGCTGTTTTCTTATTTGAAACACCTTGAATTATAAATGCCAATTCCAAAGCAATGAGAACAGTACAAACAAAAACAGGGGAGCAGGTGAGGTTGCTACACACTGGCATGCCTTTTATGTAAGCTGTGTCCCAACTAGAGTGGCTTTATTATATTTGTGTGAGAATAAACACTTGGAGTGGCATTGCTCTCAGCACCAAACTGCCTTGTTTCTTGATTTGCTTGACTAGTTTAAACTCTTGAATTGCAACTCACTCAAGGACTTAGAGCAAGGATAGAGAACATGTGTCCTTTTAGGCAACGCTGGACTGGAACTCGCACCATCTTTCACCATTGGCTCTAGAGCTAACAGGAATTGCACTCCTGTAATACCTGGAGAGCTGCATGTTTATTTTATTTCTTTAACAGAAATTATTAATTCATTTAACATGAGGTAGATATGCAGCAGAACCATTCTAGTCTTGGATTCCTAAATGCAGCCATCCCAATTTCAGAGTGATGTATGATCGGAAGTGGTGACAGGGCACCAACAAGGTTACTGTGGCAGAAAAAGCTTAAGAACATGTTGAAGAATCCTTTTGGATTGGACAGGATTCTTAGAAGCCAGAAAGTAGAACCTGAAAGTAATAGCCCTGTTCTGTAATTTGGTATTTAATGGCACATGGCTCTAAAAATTACATGTAGTCATCGTGTTTAGTAGCCACTAATAGACCTTTCTCCCCATGAACTTTGTAAACAATGTGCATTCTGGAAAAAACAGAATTTGAGGTAGAAGTGTGGCATGCATGCCCTTTTGTATCTATTACCATGACTGCAAATCTCCTCTTTCCTCTGTCCTGAATTAGTGCCAGTATAAAATATCTCCATGGAGAAACAGTTCCATAATCAGAGGTGTGTTTGGTTGCTCATAACATGCATGATTTTGGTTGCAGTAGATAAATATAGTGAGAACCAGTGGTGCACCAAAGGCCCTGTCTAGGCTGTCATGTTATTCCAATATTTTACACATTTACACATATCAGAAAGTTTCTCATCATTGAAATGAGCTCATAAACTAGTGGTGACAAACCATGTTGATCATAAGGAAAGGACTGGAAATGATATTATGTCCTCTTCTTTCTTCTTGTTGTTATTACTGTCTAATTGACTTCAACTTATGGTAACCTATGAACAAGTTGATTCTCTTCCCAACAGATTTCTTCACTGTCCAGCTTTCACAACCATACACAGAAATTGGAAATACAATGGCATGGGCAACCCTAAATTTAATATTCAATTATACATCTTTACACTTCAGGATTTTGTCTAGTTCCTTCATATCTGCCCTTTCAGGTCTTAGTCTTTTCTGATTTCTTGATTGCAGTCTTCAATCTGATTAATGACTGAAAGTATGGAAAATCTTGAACTATTTCAGTGCCTTCATTATCTGCTTAAAAGTTATGTAAATCATCTGTGGTCATTATTTTGTTTTCAGCAATAAACCTGCCTTTGCACTTTCTTTCTTGAGTTTCTTCATTAATCATTCCAAATCTTTGCTATTTTCTGCTAGTAGTATGGTGTCATCTGCATATCTTAAATTATTGATGTTCCACCAATTTTCATGCCTCCTTCTTCCAAGTCTAATCCTGCTTTATGTATGATATGTTCAGTGTACAAGTTAAATAGATAGTGTGATAAAATGCAGCCTTGCCTGACCCTCTTGCCAATTAGCAACCATGCCATTTATCCATATTCTTTCCTGATAATAGCTTCTTGTCCTAAGTATATGTTATGCATCAGGACAATCAAATGTTATGGCACACTCATTTCTTTAAGAGTGATCCATTATTTTTCATAATCTGCACAGAATGGCTTTGCTATAATCTGTAAAGCACAAGCTTATTTCCTGCTGCTGAAATTCTCTGGTGCACTCCATTCTGCAGCATATATTCTCAATATAACTTCTAGTGCCTTTTTCTTTCCTGACTCCAGCTTGGACATCTGGCATTTCTCAGTCCATATATGGTGAAAGTTGTAGAATTTTGTAGAAGAATTTTGAACGTCACTTTTCTTACATGGGAGGTCCTGAGGTTTCTGCAGTCCCTGGTGTCCGCTTTCTTGAGTACGGGAATGTATATTGAGTGTTTCCAATCTGTGGGTTATTCTTTTGTTTTCCATATTTGTTGATAAATATTAGTTAGAACTAGAGTAGATTTTGTCTCTGTAGCCTGAAGCAGCTCTATTGGTATTCTGTTTCTGGTTATTTATATCTCCCAAGTGCTCTGAGTGTAACTTCCACTTAACTTTCTAAAAGTGTAGGTTCTTCTTCAAATGGCTCTGCCCTGAATGAATCTGTCATCCTTTCATCTCTTTTATATAGTTCTTCCATGTATTCCTTCCAACATCCTTTTATTTCTACTTGGTCATGTAATATGTATTCTTCTTCGTGGTCTCTGTGCCTTCATACACTAGAAGCTTTAGCGCCTGCGCGGTAGCGTTCGGAAACTTCTAGAGCTTGTTCGCTTGGCGGGAACCCCTCCCCCACACCGGTACTGCGCATGCTCCTCCCACCGAGCAACGGTCTCTCCTCAGTTCTTTCTCGTCCGCCGTCGCGTACGGAAGGTTCTTCGGTTTGTTCCTCGACTTTGTGCTTGGCTTGCTGTTTTTTCACGGTTTTCGGACTTTTGGACTGTTTCTGACCTCTCCTTCGGACTTCCCATTTGGTTTTTGGTGATTTTCGGACTTTTCTATTGGCGTCTCGTCTTATGTCCGCGCTCTTCAAAAAGTGCGTGTCCTGCGGGCGCAAAGTTGCCCTCAACGACGGCCATAAGGAGTGTCTCTTCTGTTTGGGTGAGTCCCACAACACTTGGACTTGCCCAATTTGCCGGGATTTTACTCCCCAGACTCTCCGCAACAGGTCCGCGAGACTTAAATCCTATTGTTGGGAGCAGTCTTTGAGGGCAATCGACGAGACCTCCGTTTCCAAGATGGCCGAAAAGAAGACGACCATGCCATCGACGCTCTCGGCGGCTGCCGTTCCGTCCACCTCGTCGGTATCGGGCTCGGTACCGGCGAGAACGCTGATCTCGGCGTTACCGAGGATCCTGAAGCTGTCGGCGGCTGCCAAGTCAGCGAAAGGATCCTCGACGGCGAGGAAGGCTGAGGCTCCCGTGAAGGAGACGCCTGCTAAAAAGCGCCCTGCTCCGGACAGAGACAAGGGCAAGGAGAAGAAGAAGGAGAAGAAGCGCTCCCCGGCTGGGGACGTTCAACCTCCCACTCCTCCTCCGACTCTGCAGCCTTCCAAAGGGCGAGGCGAGTCCGTCGATCTCTCGGACGATGAGATCGAGGACGTTCCCCAAGAGCGCCCGGACTCACCTGTGGTAGACCCTCCAACCCTGGTGGAGGAGCACCACCGCCTTTCCAGCCGTCGCAGGTCGGCCGACCTGCAGCAGAGAGAGCCCTCTGCTTCTCCGGAGCGGCGTTCTACTTCGTTCAGGTCCCGGTCCCGCTCTTCGGAGCGTCCGGTGACCTCGCCGCCTCCTAGGGAGACTAGAGAGGAACAACCTCGCTCGTCTGCCTCCAGATACACCTCGGCGTCCTACGTGGCCAGGTACGCGAGGGAATCTGAGTGGAGAGAGCGCCCAGCCTCTTACCGGTCACATTCTCCATCGTACCGGGATTGGTACCATCGTGACCCGAGACGCTGGGAGACCTTCCGGAGGTCCCGGTCACCTCGGAGACAGCACGAATCACGCTCGCCTCGAGGAGGAGACCCTCGGTACCGTCGGCACCGAAGCCGTTCGCCGTCGGACCGCCGCTCCTTCAGCCGCTCTCCCTCGCCTCGATACCATGGGGCGAGGGAGCCTTCACCTCGATACCGAGCGGTATCGCCACCTCCCAGGGTTACGGCTACGGCGACGCGCCCTACGGAGTCGGTGGTGACGGGACAGGCTACGACCACCACAGCCTGTCAGACTACGCCGGTCACCACCAGAAAGGTGAAGTCTGTGGTCAGCCAGCCCAAGCGTGACGCTGCCACTACCACCGTTCCGGCTGCGGAGAAGCCCAAAAAGGCTGCACCCGCGACGGCAGTGAAGGAGCCGGAAAGCGAGCGGCGAGAGGACTCACCGAGCTCGGAGTCGTACGACTCGAGCGCGGAATCGGAGGTGTCTGAGGCGGCCTCCCAGGAGTCTCCTCCGCTGGGATTCGGGGAGCCGATCCCAGATTCAGCTCCAGAGGACGTCCACCAGTTCTCTGCGATGCTGCTTTGCATGGCCTCTACCCTTGGCCTTAAGATCGCGGATGCGGAGCCGGAGGATGACGATCCCGTCTTCTCCATCTTCGAGGGGAAGCAACCTGCCGCGGCCCCGCTTCCTCTCCTGCCCCGGATCGCCAAAGTGGTTAAGGCCGCATGGGACAGACCGGCCTCTTGACTGCCCCAAGGGTCTTCACCAAGTGCATGGCCCCGGTGGTATCCTTCCTGCGGACGAAGGGCACTTCCGTCTACCCTTACCTCGACGATTGGTTGTTGGTGGCGTCCTGCAAACAGAGGCTTTACCACGACGTCCACATGACGTTGTCACTCCTGACTCGCGTTGGCCTACAAGTGAATCCGAAGAAGTCCCACCTCGAGCCGGCGAGGATCTTGGACTTCATCGGGGCAACTCTCGATTCAACCTCTGCCAGGGCGTACCTGCCAGAGACTCGAGCTCAAACCCTGATCCGGGCCGCCACTCACGCCTACACGGCCCCGACGTTGTCTGCGAGAAGCGTTCAGCAGCTCCTCGGCTACATGGCTGCGACAACCGCTGTGACCTATCTCGCCAGACTAAGGGCAAGACCTCTCCAACACTGGTTCGTCCGCATATTCGACCCCCTGCGAGACGAACAGACGATCCGACTGCAACTGCCGGAGGACGTCCGCTCATCCCTCCGATGGTGGCAGTCACGAAGCAATCTGATGTCCGGGATGCCCTTCCAACAGCCGACACCGAAGGTGACGGTAACGACCGACGCCTCCCTGTACGGATGGGGTGTCCACTGCGGCGATCTCAGAGTCCGCGGCAGATGGACCGACGACGAGACCGCTCTCCATATCAACGCGCTAGAGCTGCTCGCCGTCTCGAAAGCGCTACGGGCATTCCGCCACGTCGTAGCGGGGCGCACGGTCCTGGTCCTGACGGACAATACCACCGCCGTCTGCTATATCAACAGACAAGGAGGGACTCATTCCACGACCCTGCTCAACATCGCACTCGACCTGTGGGAATGGTGCATTCGCCTGCACTCGCATCCCGTGGCGGTTCACCTGGCTGGGCAGGAGAACACCACGGCAGATGCCCTCAGCAGGGGCACCTCATCCCATCACGAATGGTCTCTCTCCGGAGAGGCGTTCAGCCTGATTCGACACCGCTGGGGCGAACCGTCGATCGACCTCTTCGCGACCAGGGAAAACGCGAAGTGTCGCCGATTCTGTTCGAGAGTGGGCCATGATCGCGCTTCCATCGGGGACGCCTTCCAGTTTCCGTGGACCGGGGAACTCCTCTACGCGTTCCCGCCGTTCCCGTTGCTCGGCCGGACGATATCGAAGATCCTCGCCGACCGAGCCGACGCGATCCTGGTAGCCCCGTACTGGCCGAGGCAGCACTGGTTCACACCCCTGCTACGAGCTGCACGAGGCGACCTGCTCCGGCTGCCATCGACACCGGGCCTGCTCTCCCACTCCAGCGGCCGTGTCCTCCATCCGGACCTGCCACGCCTGGCCCTCCATGCCTGGAGGATATCGCACTAGACGATCCCGTGCTCAGTACCGTCCTCGTCGCGGCCAGGAAGGAATCCACCCGTCGCAACTACCAATACAAGTGGCGACGCTTCCTGACCTTCGCTAATGAGAAGAGTGAGCCGGTATCGCCTGCGGGACTCTCTACCGTCCTGCATTTCCTCCTTCACCTCCGGCAACAGGGCCTGGCGTTTCCATCCCTGAAAGTTTACCTCTCCGCGATCGTGGCATACCAACCGCCACGGTCTGCGGCATCGGCCTTCTTCAGGAACGATACCGTTAAGCGGTTCCTGAAAGGACTTCATCATCTCTACCCGCCGGTATCGCCGCCGCTACCGCCGTGGTCCCTCTCGCTGGTGCTCTCGCAGCTGACGAAGCCGCCCTTCGAGCCGATGTCGACCTCGGATGACAGGCTTCTGACCATGAAAACTGCCTTCCTGGTAGCGGTGACCTCAGCGAGGCGAGCGGGTGAGATCACAGCTCTTCGGTCCGATGAGCCCTTCACGGTCTTCCACAGAGACAAGGTGGTCCTGAGACCTGACATCTCGTTCCTGCCAAAGGTGGTGTCCAGTTTTCATCTCAACCAGGACATCATCCTGCCTGCCTTCTTCCCGAACCCGACGACACCGTTGGAGCGGTCCCTCCACTCCCTGGACGTGCGTCGGGCCTTGGCCTTCTACAAGGACAGGACTGCTTCCTTCCGACAGACACCGCATCTCTTTGTTTGCTATGGGCGACGTCGGAAGGGCCTCAAAGTGTCCACCCAGCGCTTCTCCAAGTGGGTGGTGTGGACTATTGAACTGGCGTATGAGCTCGCGAGGAAGCCTCTGCCAGTCCTGCTTCGAGCCCACTCCACCAGAGCTGTGGCTACTTCTGCGGCCCTCCTGCGAGGAGTTGACCTGCATGAACTCTGCCGTGTGGCGACCTGGTCCCAACCATCGACCTTCGTGCGCCACTACAGGCTCGACTGCCGGTCGCGCAGAGATGCCCGGTTCGGACGTGAGGTGCTGGCTTCCGTGCTGTAGGACCTGACCCGCCATCCGACCGGTAAGCTACACAGTCTCCTAGTGTATGAAGGCACAGAGACCATGAAGAAGAAGAACAGGTTGCTTACCTGTAACTGTGGTTCTTCGAGTGGTCATCTGTGCCATCATACACACCCGCCCTTTCCTCCCCTCTTTCTCAGGTCCCTGTAGGTTCTACGGCGGACGACAGAACTGAGGAGAGACCGTTGCTCGGCGGGAGGAGCATGCGCAGTACTGGCGTGGGGGAGGGGTTCCCGCCAAGCAAACAAGCTCTAGAAGTTTCCGAACGCTACCGCGCAGGCGCTAAAGCTCCTAGTGTATGATGGCACAGATGACCACTCGAAGAACCACAGTTACAGGTAAGCAACCTGTTCTTACCCTGCTGGTCGCATAGCATCCCCACTCTTGGTTTCAATTTCCCTTTGATTTCTTGGCTCTTGTGGAAGAAGTCTCTTGTTCTTCCTTTTTTGTTGTCATCTTCTGTTTCTCTGTACTGATTATAACGGTTCTCTTTGTCCCTACCTAAAGCCGCTGAACCTAATTCTGTCACCTTTTACTTTTGCTTCTCATCTATCCTTAACTGCTTGAAAACTTTCATGTGTCATCCACTGAACTTCCTTTTTCTTTTTGGCTACAGATAGTGTCTTTTTGCATCCTCTCCAACAATGTCCCTGGCTTCAGAGTTCTTTGTTCTGCCTCCCACTCAATTAGGCTCAAGAGTGCAAATCTATATTTATACTATTTTTAAAGTCTACAGGGATGTTTTTCAGGTTGCATTTTGGTGTGATGCTTGGTTCAGTGTTCTTCTTTAGCTTTACTCTAATTTTGATATTTGCAGTTTATGGTCTGTGACACAATCTGCTCCTGGTCCTGTTTTTGCAGAAAGAATGGAGCTTCTCCATCTTAGAATCATAGAGTTGGAAGAGACCACAAGGGCCATCAAGTCGAACCCCCTGCCTGCCTATTTCCAATTATGTAGTCCATTTGATTTCTGTATTGGCCATCTGTTGATGTCCATGCATAAAGTGACCTCTCTGGCCATGTGAAGAATGTTGGCCTTGCAAAATTCAACCAGTCACTCTCCTGCTTCATTTCTTGATCCTAGGCCAAAGTTTCCTACAATCTTTGATTTTGCTCTGTTTCTTACTTCTGCATTTCAATTGCCTATGCTTAACAACAAGTCCTGTTTTGTTGTGTGATTGGTTTACTCCTGAGCTCCAATACAGAATCTGATTGGTAGCTGTCAAGTCAGAAACCTTTCATTATCAGAAACTTGCCACAGTGTCCCTTTACTGAAAAATAAACACTGTGGCTGAGGGATATGGAACTGTCTGTTGGACTGAAATGAATGGAGAAGACTTCATAAACAAGTTTTGAATGCATGTTGGGCAAGAGAAGTGATTGTTCAAGAAGCTGCCAAACACCCCCACAGTATGTGGCAGCACAGTATGTCTAATGAACTGACTGTGTGATCAGTCAGCACACTGCTACTCACTGTGCCAGATGACGTTGGACTGTAGCTTGCCTCAACCTTAGACTTAAACCCGTTGTTAGCTCCAACTAGAGTAGACACATTGAATCAGTGGTGTTGATATACCAAGTTCCCACTGATTCAATGGTTCTGTTCTAGTTAGGACTAACAACTAGTTGTAGGCCACAGATAGTATAGTGAATGGTATTTGGAAGAGAGCCCATGAGGGAACACCAGATGATGTAGACTATGTTCAAAGGAAGGCAATGGCAAACCACCTCACAGTGCCCCTTGCCTAATAAAACCGTGTGAAATTCGTGGGGTTGCCATAAGTCAACAAGTGACTTGAAGCCACACACTGATACGAAGGGGAGAAAGGATCTGTAGTTCAACCACTTGGTGGGTCACAGGTTTCCCATCTCTGCACTTCACAATGACATAGTAGTTCCACTGTTAGTTATGACCAGGTACATGATCTAAGCCACATTGAACCTAATGGGAGTTACTTCTGATAGGGACAGGACTGTTAAGTAAGTTTTACACAAATATCTCAATTATCAGGTCCCACTGTCGAGATGATGAAAGTTACACTCCCTCACATAATATTCTGTTATATCCAGACCAACAGAAAGCAACAGTGCGTAGATAAAAAAGGTAGGTTGCTGCTGGGCAAGGCAATTGTTTCGGGTAGCACTGCAGGCAAAGGGGCAGCTTTTTTGTTATTCCTGAATTTCTTGTCTGTTCCTCTTTGCTGTCCTGGGCCCTCTAAAATAGCCTGTCTCTTCAAATGTTACAGAGGACAAGTATTCACCAGTATTGAACTAAGGTTCTTCTACACTTGGTGTGGGAATAGGGTGCCATCTTATCATCCTCAAGCAGCAAAATATTTTTAGCTGACTCTGATGAATGCCTTTGCATAGGAAAGACTACCTGTGCTAATATATACTAATGAAATGCTGTCATAGTACTTGACTGATAATAATATGCAACTATAGGAGGGACTTTAATATGCATACAGGCTTTAAAAGGGCCTTTAAAAATAACTTTGAAAAAGGAACTTAAAATGCTAGCCATTGTACCAATGAATAATTATATCTCCTTGTGTCATTTTGGAAATGTAACTTTGTTATACCACAATTCCCCCCTGCTTTGTTTCACTGCGAACTCTGATCTGTATTAAAGTTTTTACACAAGTACAACAACTTGACATCTGCCGTGGCATTTCCAGTTGGGAATACCATGCTTTAGTACTCCTGTCACTTTTATTTCTTTGGGTGTGACTTGGGCTTTGATGCTATTGCTACTAGGGATGGGCCAACCGAATCCTTGAATCCTGAGCAAGGATTCGAGATTTGCGAATCTGAATCCCTGTGCCAAAATAGGCAAACCGAATCTTTCGAATCCACAACCAACTAGTTTGTTGGAGACCAGGACACCCAAAAACCTGGGAGACCAGACACAAAAGGGGAGATGCCAAGTAGGTGAGTTTTTCCTGTGGAGTAATAATCACCTTTGCTAACAATTTCAGAAATTACATCTGGGGTTGTATTCGAAGATATTTGAATCGAACATTTAATATTTAAGTTCAGCACTTGACTGGAACGTACTGGCTTGAGATTTCAAGGACAGCTGAAAGATTCCTTTGCATAGCTCACTTACAAAGCTCTTTCAGACACAGTTCTGGGGTTTCTAGTTTTACAAGGTGTCACAGCCTTCTCTGTCAAAGTGTGCTGGTGCATCATCAAACTACAAACCCCCGGATAGTAAGGACCTATGCAAAGAAAATCTAGTTTTGACCTGGATTATCTCTGTCCTATTGTGGTCCTGTTTACACAGGCAGGAAAACGTGGGATTAATCCACATTTTCCTGCATGCGTACAAAGAGCGTTCATGTCATTTTCAGTCTAGGGAGATCCTTCAGCAAAACTATGACAATTGTCCTGACCAGATTTCCTGACCTTTGCTTAGGCTTTTGCTAAAGCTGAGAGAGTGTGTCTTGCACAAGACTATCCCTCTTTCCCTTGCTTTTTAAACCCTTTTCGATTCGAGATTTGTGGATTCCCAGAACCTTCCAGGGATTCGGATCCAGATCTGGATTCAGAAAATTCTGGATTCGTCCCATCTCTAATTGCTACAATGCCATCTTTCATTTTGGTACTCTTGCATTAAAGTTGGTTGCATTGTCATAACACCATGCCAGTAATATTGGGAGTCTCAGCATTTAGCATCTTTTGGGTTGCCATGGCAGCATTGTGGTTGCTATGGTACCCAATCTGGGAGTCAGCATTCTGGCTATTGTGCTTTTGTGTTTAGGATACAAAAACTATCGCAATGAGGACGAATGCAGGATCTGGCTTAGCTGTCCTTAAAAACCCCTCAACTAATCTGTGGTACCATTGATCAGGTGATGAAGGTGCATTTTAAATATGTGTGTATGTGTACACACACACACATGCATGTTCACACACACACATTTTTCTGCATATACTATCAGGTAAATGGGTGGATGTGCCCAGAAAATGAGCTTAATTTTCCAGTGAGAGCAACTTTTTTTCCTCAGGCAGGTTACAGATACGTTCTCTGTAATTGTTCCCACATTCTTGTGTGTGTGTGTGTATGGGGGGCACACAACAGGATGCAAGCAAAGACACAGAACCAAAACCATGTTTTGCTTAATGCTGGTTTAAGGCATTGTCACTAGGGTTATCAGATTTTTTTTTCCTGGCTTGGTGTCAAGAAGATTTAAAATTAATACCAGATGAAAAAGAAGAAGAGGAAACTGTAACATAAGCAGTGGTACCGGCACTTCAGTTAGAAAAAACAGGTATGGGTTCTTCAAGATCTGTCACATTTTTATAACCATCAAGTTGACAAAGGAACAAGATATAAAGAAATATCTACTCAGATTTATTACTTAATTATCTAATGTCTCATAGAATCATAGAAATGTAGAGTTGGAAGAGACCCCAGGGGCCATCCAGTCCAACCCCCTGCCATGCAGGAACACCCTCAAAGCACTCCCAACAGATGGCCATCCAGCCTCTGCTTAAAAACCTCCAAGGAAGGAGACTCCACTACACTCCCAGGCAGCAGATTCCACTGCCGGACAGCCCTGACTGTCAGGAAGTTCTTCCTGAGGTTCTGGTGGAATCTCCTTTCCTGCAGCTTGGATCCATTGCTCCTTCTCCTGGTCTCTGGAGCAGCAGAAAACAAGCCCTCTCCTTCCTCTACATGGCTTCCCTTCAAATATTTAAACGTGGCTATCATGTCCCCTCTTAACCTCCTCTTCTGCAGACTAAACATACACAGCTCTCTAAGTCTATCCTCATAGGGCATGGCTTCCAGGCCTCTCACCATTTTGGTCACCCTCCTCTGGACTTGCTCCAGCTTGACCATGTCCTTCTTGAATTGGGGTGCCCAGAACTGGACACAGTATTCAAGATGGGGTTTCACCAAAGCAGAGTAGAGTGGTACCAGTACCTCCCTCGATCTAGACACCATACTCCTATTGATGCACCCAAGAATTGCATTGGCTTTCTTGGCTGCCGCATCACACTGCTGACTCATGTTCAGCCTGTGGTCTATGAAGACTCCTAGATCCCTTTAACACGTACTGCTATCCAGCCACGTGTCCCCCATCCTATATTTCTGTATTCCATTTTTTCTACCTGAATGTAGGACCTTACACTTCTCTCTGTTGAATTTCATTTTGTTAGCCTCGGCCCAGCTCTCCAATCTATCCAGGTCATTTTGAGTTTTGATCCTGTCCTCTGGCGTATTAGCAACCCCTCCCAATTTGGTGTCATCTGCAAATTTGATGAGTCTCATTGAAGGAAAAAAAGCTTGCCTTACTAGTAAACTGGTAGCTTATTTTGCTTGTCCACACTGGCTTGTGCCAAATCTTGGGTCAAATTCCCCAGTTTTAGGTGTAAGAAACTGAACTGGTAAATGTATCAAAATTGTAGATACATGGGCTAATTGGCTTACCTCCAATAGCCCATTTGTTATCAGCAAATGGCAAGTAATTGTCACTGTCAGTACTTTCTGTATTTTAATTTTCCCGACCTCATTGTCTACAGTCTCATCCCCACCTATGTATATTATAGATATTCAGTGACATTCTGGATAACACTCTATTTCTGATGAAGTGGATTATAGTCCACAAAAGATAAATTGGTTAGTTTTTAAGCCATGAAAGAATTGGGGTGTTGATGAATTTGTGCAGGTATAACTAGAGATGCTAAAAACCCTGGGCTATTTTGTCCAAAAGCAGGATCAGAAAAATAGTGTTGCAAGTATGGTACATGCACATGCAGACGAACTGTGAATACTTTCCAGTCATTCTTAGCCTTCTTAGGCCTAAATTAGACCAAAAGTAAAACGTGTCAGAATGCCTAGCTGTGGATCCACGGCATACAAAAACGATTCTGCTTCTGTGACTTTAAAGGCCATTTCCACACTAGCCTGTTATAGTGCTATTATTCCACTTTCAACATCCTATGGAATCCTGGGGTTTGCTGTTTAGGGAGGGGCCTCTGAGGGGCCTCCCTAAACTGCAAACCCCAGGATTCCATAAGATGCTGAAAGTGGAATGATAGCACTATAACATCCTAGTGAGGACTGCGTCCGTGTCAAGCAAAACCAGAACACTGGAGGGAAATCCTTGATAGCAGTACGTGTGAAAGGGATCTAGGAGTCTCCATAGACCACAAGCTGAACATGAGTCAGCAGTGTGATGCAGCAGCCAAGAAAGCCAATGCAATTCTTGGCTGCATCCATAGGAGTATGGCGTCTAGATCGAGGGAGGTACTGGTACCACTCTACTCTGCTTTGGTTAGACCCCATCTTGAATACTGTGTCCAGTTCTGGGCACCCCAATTCAAGAAGGATAATGACAAGCTGGAGCAAGTCCAGAGGAGGGCGACCAAAATGGTGAGAGGCCTGGAAGTCATGCCCTATGAGGATAGACTTAGAGAGCTGGGTATGTTTAGTCTGCAGAAGAGAAGGTTAAGAGGGGACATGATAGCCATGTTTAAATATTTGAAGGGATGCCACGTAGAGGAGGGAGAGGGCTTGTTTTCTGCTGCTCCAGAGACCAGGACAAGGAGCAATGGATTCAAGCTGCAGGAAAGGAGATTCCACCTGAACCTCAGGAAGAACTTCCTGACAGTCAGGGCTGTCCGGCAGTGGAATCTGCTGCCTCGGAGTCAGTGGAGTCTCCTTCCTTGGAGGTTTTTAAGCAGAGGCTGGATGGCCATCTGTCAAGAGTGCTTTGAGGGTGTTCCTGCATGGCAGGGGGTTGGACTGGATGGCCCTGGGTCTCTTCCAACTCTACATTTCTGTGATTCTATGAAAAAGTAACCCGAGGTCAGTGACGGTATTTGCGAAATCCACTGTGGAAAAGCACTTTTTAGATACTGGAACTGAGGGAAACTATTCTGACGGCCTTCCCCTTCCAAAGCGTATTATTGCGGACGCAAGAAGCCATTCTATACCGAAAATGACAGCAAACACTGGAACTGGAGGTAATGTATAATTTACTCCGGTTTAGCAGCGCCCGAAGTACAAAAGAAGCGCATTAACGATTCGTGTTACCACCCAGTCTACTTATAGCCCGGTTGCCATGGTCGCATCTTGTGACGACACAGATCGCCCGGAGCTCGGCTTCCCTTCTCCTCCTCCCGCCGCCGCCGCCGCCGCGCCAGCGCACGCGCACCCTCTTCCCCTCGCCCTTCGGCCTCCCCGAGTGAGTTCTTTCTTCAACCTCGCGTACTCCACGCCCGCGCGCCGCCGCTTCGGCCGCGTCACGTGGCTCTATAGGGGCGCCGGCTCCCGGAAGATACGTCACCAGCTCGGGCCTGGCTCCTTCTGAGTCCGCCCGCTCGCTTGGAACTTGGGTTCGAAACAAAACAAACCGCGGGGGTGGGAGTCGCGCCGGGGCCTGTTGGGAGGGAGGGCGCCGGTGAGTGACCGCGCGGGCGGCGAGGGGCGGCGGGCGGCGGCGGGCGGCCCCGAGGGAGGTGGGGAGGGACGCGGGGAGCGCGGCGTCCCCGGGGGAGGGGGCGGGGCCCCGGGGGGTGCCCTCAGAGGGGCCGCTGAGGGGCTCGGGGGGTTCCTGGGGGGGTCCCTTAAGCGGCGACGTCGTGGAGGCCGAGCCGGCCGGGCTGGAAAGCGCGCTGCCCCTCGGCCCCTGAGGCGCGGTGCGTGTCCCCTCCGGGCCCAGGGAGCGGGGCTTCTTTATGCCCGCAGGTGCCTCTCCGCCGACTCCAGCGCCTTTGGCATCCCGGCCTGCCCGGGCGGGACCAGAGGCTGGCTTTGGGCCTGTTGAAGCTGCCGCCTCTCGGTTCCTTCTGTTGCATCGCTGGGGCTTTGTTTGCCCTCCTTGCGAGGCCCTGCCTTTTGGGGGCAGCCCCTCTTGGGCAGAAAGAAAGAAGCCTTGGGAGCAGCCATTGTGTACATCGTCCCTTACATAAAATGGCAAAATTCAAGTTTGCTATTTAGGTTTTTTGTTTGTTTGTTTTGTTTTTTTGTGGGGGGGTATATTTTCAAGCTGTGGTTAGTGGAATCTGTGGATACAGAATCCGCAGATAGGGAGGGCTGTCTGTATTGCCCTTTTTAGAGCAGTAGGCATACCCTGCTAGCTTTTAATAGCCAGAAATGGTAAAAATGCAGAGAACAAATAGTAGGCCTCGGACTTCTTCTTTTTTTATTATTTATTTATTTGTATCCCGCCTCTCCATATGGATCAAAGTGGTGAACAACTTACAAACAGCATGTATTTTGATACATTTTCTATACATGCCCCCAACAAGCTGGGTACTCATTTTACCGACCTGCAGAAGGCTGGAAGGCTGAGTCAACCTCGGAGCCCGGCAGGATCGAGCTCACAACCTTGTGGTTTGCAGTACTGGCATTTAACCACTGTGCCACCAGGGCTCCTTATGTTTGTTAAACTGAAAAATTTTATTATTATTATTATTATTATTATTATTATTATTATTATTATTATTTATTTGTATCCCGCCTCTCCATATGGATCGAGGCGGCGAACAACTTACAAATAGCATGTATTTCGAAACATTTCTATACATGCCCCCAACAAGCTGGGCACTCATTTTACCGACCTGCGGAAGGATGGAAGGCTGAGCCAACCTTGGAGCCTGGCAGGATCGAACTCACAACCTTATGGTTGCAGTCCTGGCATTTAACCACTGCGCCACCAGGGCAACAACAACAACAGTACTACGGCATCTGTGCTTAGGGTGGCCTTTCCAGAGGGGCCTTTTCCCCAGAGGCGTGGGATGAAACATATTTTGCCAGAGACATGGCTTGCTGGGCTATTGTTGACATGTGGCTCTGTGGAAGTCGAGCCGGATGCAGTTGGGAATCAGAGGGGTTGTATCTCCTGTTCTTTCCGAGTAAAAGCTTTTTAGAAGCAGGCAGTAAAAGGTTGCTGTAGCATGTGGTGAGAAGTAGGGAATGATGCCAACTTGAGAGAAAGTAAGAGCTCAGTTGGATCAAGTTCAATGAATAAAGCATAGTAGAGGAGGGAGTGGGCTTGTTTTCTGCTGCTTCAGAGACCAGGACAAGGAGCAATGGATTCAGGCTGCAGGAAAGGAGGTTCCACCTGAACCTCAGGAAGAACTTCCTGACGGTCAGGGCTGCCTGGCAGTGGAATGTGCTGCCTCGGAGTGTAGTGGAGTCTCCTCCTTTGGAGGTTTTTAAGCAGAGGCTGGATGGCCATCTGTGGGGAGTGCTTTGAGGGTGTTCCTGCATGGGAGGGGGTTGGACTGGATGGCCCCTGTGGTCTCTTCCAACTCTACATTTCTATGATTCTATGAGTACATCAGATGAACTGCAACTGATATCCAGCCGGATTCCCAGAAGGTGATATTACAGCAGCTTGTGATGATTTTTGCCAGAGCAACTCGAACAGGACTTCAAACTTCTGTTGAATTTGAATTGCCTTTTAGGACTGTTGGGTTTTCACCTCCTTATAAGTTTGTGGTGGTGGTGGTTGTTTTTCCAGATGGTGTTTTTTTTTTATACTGCTTGTGATACATATGAAATTAATGTTGGCCAGATTTGGTCACATAATAGCAATTACCAGTTGTACACAATCTTTATCTGGAAGTAAGCCTTGTTTCATGTAGTGGGACTTATTTGTGAGTGGACAGGCACATGTTTTAACTGTTGGTGTTTATATAGTGCTTCATCACCCACTGTGGAGAACTAAAGTCACATTTGCGGGTTTCACTTTTGCAGATTTGATTATTCATTCATTATTTCCTGTCAGCTCTGCTGCCTCCGTATGCCGTTTTTAATAGGGAATGCAAGCCTCATGAGACTGAGAAACTGCAAACGAGGCTTGCAAGTCCCTATTAAAAATGGTGTGGGGCAGCAGTGGAGGTGGCAGTAAGCCCCACCAGCCCCCCACTTCTGCCTTGTGAAGGAACCCTGATGCCTCAAAGGAATCCATGGTGGGTTGACTATGGTGATCATACTTTTTTGTGTGTTAAATATGATTTGGGAGGGCCTAAGTTATTCATGGTTTTTCCACATTCACGGGGTTCCTGTGCCCCTAAGCGTAGCAAATGTGGAGATATTACTGTATTGGACAAATATGGATGGCTAGCCAGCATTCCAAAGTTGCCTTGCATGAGACATGGGTTTTTCAAGACACGTGAAAACGCTAATATGCTGCTTTTCTGAGCAGCAAGACCACATTTCAAATATTGTTTTTCCCTGCTCTTGCTGGTATGTACTGTTGAAACTGGCTTTGTCATTGGTGTGCCATTAAGTTGGTTTGAACTTATCATGTCACTATGAATGGGAGATTTCCAAGAGACCCTGTTATTAACAGTGCTGCTCAAGTCTTGCAGACTTAAAGCTGTGGCTTTCTTGAGTCAGTCCATCTGCAATTAAATCTACCCAAATGTTGCCATCTTTTCCAGTGAGTCTTGTTGTCTCGTGATATGTCCAAAGTGTGTTAACTTCAATTTAGTCGTTTTGACTTCTAAGGAGGTTTCAAGTTTGGTTAACTCTTAAGGCCCTTCTTTATTTGTAAGTTCCATTCTGGGAGAAAGGCAGCATATAAATCCAATGAATAAATAAATTTGTCTTTTTGGTGCCTCATGGTCTTTGTAAAATGTCTCCAATACATTTCAGATGAATGAAATGACGTTAAAATAGCTCCTTCATTCTCCTTTCTTTCCTTAGCACTTTCATTTAGGTATTGAAGAGTATTTAGTTTTATTTATGTTGTCTTTTTATTATAGTGATGAATCCTGCTGGTTTATATTTAATATTCAGTTATTAAGTGTTCTGCTCCAATTGTTTATGGTGATCTAAATGGCTCTGGATGGGGAGCTTGTTCCTCTACAGCTCACCCATTCCTGTTTTTCCCCCTTTCCCACCTTGTGTCACCATGTACATGAGTTCCTCTACAGTGTATTCTGCAGCTAGAGACAGATTGCTGAGTAGTTTGGAACTGTCAGTGACCAGTGGAGCAAGTGTTGTTTTGTTTTGATTTTCATCTCCAGAGGGTGGACCCCAAACCAATAGATTGTAACCACAATAATGGAGGCTTTCATTGCTACTGCTGTGGTTATCTGTATTAATACCCTACTTTTCCTCAGAAACTGGGACTGAAGGTAGCTTACAAATTAAAATCAGTACAATAGTATCTGTAGAGCGTCTATATAGTCAGCACTGTGGTGTGGTTTGAGTGTCGGACTAGAACTCTGGGAGACCAGGTTTTGCATTCCTGTTCAGCCATGGAAATTCACTGAGTGGCCTTGTAGGAGTCACACCCTCTCAACCTTAGAGGAAGGCGATAGCAAACCTCCTCTGAATAAATACTGCCAAGAAAGGTTGCCAAAAGTCAGAGTCAACTTGAAGGCACATAACAACACCAGTAATATAGCTCAAAGCATAGAAAAAGTCAACATTAAAATAGAATTAAACTACTAACAATATTTAAAGCAACTTAAAGTGTACAATTAGAAATAATAAAAAGTTGTTAAAAACAGTAAAGTTAATAGCACTGTCTTAAAAGTCCCTTCTTTCAAATACTTTCAAATCCTTCAGTTCTGTTGGAATAAAAAAGTCCTGCAGCTGGAAGTATGGCAAGGAGGGGACCATTCTGGCTTCACTGGGAAGGGGGTTTCAGAGCTTAGGGACAGCACCAAGAAAGCCCTGTCTCGTTTCTCCATTGGCCTTGCCTGTGGAGGGAGTTGTACTGAAGAAGACCCGCTCCTGAGAAGCTCAGGGTCTGAACAGGCTTATTTAGTCTGTCAGTCTGAACTTAAGTGAACATTAGGAAGAATTTCTCAGCATTAAAAGCAGTACAGCAGTGGAACATATCTTTTCAGGAAGTGGCAAAGTCTCTGGCTTTGGAGATCTTCAAAAGGTGGTTAGATGGCAATTTTTCAGAAGTGCTGTAGATGTGGATTTTTGCATTGGCTGAGAATTAGACTACAAAGCCCTTGTCATTCCTTCTAAGTCAACAATTCTGTGATTCTAATAAAATTTCCTTTCAAAAGAATTAGCAGTATTTTTATTATGCCTGAATTTTGTTCACAGTTCTAGTTCTGATGGATTATTGTATTTTGGATTCAGGAAATATGTTTAATTTGGGTAGCAACCTTGTTTGCATTTTTTCCTTTCTTGTTCAGTAAGAGACTTGCTTAAGTGGCCTGATACTACGTCATGCATGGATGCTTTTGTGGCCCAAAAGTCTGGATCTCATAGGCTGATAAATGGAACAATGGTCTTTTGATACCCTTCAACTGTTATCTTGTGAGTAGGTGGAAGATGGGTGATGGAAGAGTGTATTGAACATAAAATAGGAGGCTCCTGGGTATGTGCACTGCAGATGTTGGATCCTTATAAACAGACTAGAAAAAAGGACAGCTTGTTTTCCTTTCCAAAATTTTTCCAGTTAGATGGTGATAGATTGTCTAAATGTCTCAACTAGTGTGTCCTCTAAAGCTGTGGAAACCTGGACCTAGCTTTGTAACTGCTGGATCCCAAGGTTTTTACAGGTTGCATTTTGCACAGCCGGTTATGACTGCCTGTCCCAGTAAAAGAGCCAGGCTAGTAGTAAATCCTGGCTCAAGTCTTCCCTCTGGGTTCCATTCAGAATGCAACTTCTTCTTGAAAATCAGCACTACTTAGGAGACCCGTGTTTCTAGTTCAGAGCCAAATATGAGTCCTTGGTTGCTTTAGTATTGAAAGAACTTTAGGCCACTAGTTCACTTAGAAATGAACTGTAATTTGCGTGGTGTCCAACTTCACTTGCAGCCTTTTCCATCTCCTGTATCACAGCTTCTGCCTTAGATTCTGTTATTTTATCTCATGTACTTTGCCCTGAGCTATAGACTGCTCACTGGGAAGTGGTTTGGGCATGTCAGTTTCAGCTTCTTGCTCAAGGGAACTGCCAGTGTTCTTTTGTTTAAGCTATATGTGGAGTTCTGGGTGGTTCCCTTTGGTTTGGCTCAAGGAGTCTGCTGACTTCTTTGTCCTTAGCAGGACTGACTTGAGCTTGGAGGTGAAAGCTTAAAATCGTCTTAGTACAGGAGAATCCCATCAAATTGCTAAGCCTTTCTGAATTATTGTGGGATGTCTACCCTATGTGTAAAAGTTAATCCAAGAAGTAGGTTGCTTATGGGAGACAATATGCACATTTTGTAAGTATACATAAAACGTTTTTGGTGCATTGTGGACTTCTTGTAATGTGTAGAAAAGTTTAAGAGTAATAAATGAGTAAAATTAATTATTGGCTTGTTTCTTGAGTTTGGAAAAGTTACTTTTTGTATTTAAAATCCCAGAATCCCTAAGCCAGTGACCATGCTGTTATCCTCAGCCACTCCATTGTTTTTCTGGTTTCTACATATAGAAGTTAGAGCCTAAGCAAGGTCCTGTGCTGGTATGTGTCTTGCTCCACTTTGCTCTTTTCCCCCGATGCACTGTTCTGAACAGTGGTGGATGGGTGGCTGGGCCCAACAGTTATTTTAACTTCCCACAGCAACCCAGAGTTGTGCTTTGTTGTGAGTACTTTGGGAATTTTGGAAGAGTGGCTAGACCTACCCACTGGCAGTTTAGGTGTTGCCTGTTGCTGTTAGGTACTCCCAGTAGAGTCCACTGGTGGAGTAGTATGACCAAAGCCCAGTCCGCCTCTCAGCACTTCCCCAAGCCTGCCATGCTGGGGTTGTCACATCTGTTGTTATGTCCCAGTCTTTACTACTATGTGTCCTAATAAAACTTCACATTCAGAGAATAATCAAATATGCTTGTGCCCAAGAATGGTGAGGAGTATTAGTTCTTCTAGGAGCAACAACAACACTAATGCAGTTGTACTGATATGGGAAGAGGAAGGAAAGAAGAGATAGTGACTGGTTACTCACTGAAAAGGCTCAGTGGGCCTGATGTGGTTTGCAAGGCTGCCTCTTCTGGAGCAGGAGACTTGACATTGGACCTCCATACTCCAGTATCTCTGTAGTACATGAAGCTGGTCACTACTTCAGAGGGCAGATTTCCTAGGTAAGATTTAGAATGACAGTGTCAGAAGAAAGCAGTCTGCTCCAACCCTCTGCTAATGCAGGAGATCCTCTGCTTGTTTCCAGCAGCGTTCTCTGTGGTCTACATCATGTATGAATGGATGTCTTCATGTTTTTCCTGGAGATAAAGGCATGCAAGGCATTTATGCAAGTAGTGGTTACCCTTGAAGTGTGAATTGGATGGTATTTCTAAGTAAGAGTTGGTAGGCTTAGGTATGTTGTGCTCCTATTTTATTATGCTTTAAATTTTTTTAAAAAACTGTTTAAGTGCATTTTTAAAAAAGAACTGTGATTTTATTATAGAACTGTGATGTATTAACTTGTGCTGTTGTTGTTGTTCGCCCTCATCATTTTCAACTTAGGGCAACCCTAAGGCAAACCTTTCATGAGGTTTTCTGGGGCTGAGAGGATGTAGCCCAGTGCTCAAATCACTGTATCATGTTGGCTCTAGTTGTATATTAGTTGTTTATTAGTTGTACTGTGTTTTTAAATGGTTGTAAGATAACTTGAATCCTGTGCTAAGAGAAAGGCAGAATATCAGTTAAATAATTCAATGGAAGTATTATTTTCTCTCTACTGTGTGCCAGGAGTGCAAAAATTAGTGCAGGAAGGCTGTTTTGAATGCTCTTTGGAGCTATATTGGCAGAGCACAAATTTGAAAAATAAAACAGATAATCTTGGTTTCCTTATCTGGCAGTCTCGTTTAGAGCAAGTGCTGGAGAGTGAAATTGAAAGTGGCATTTGGTAGCTAGAGCTCAGCGCTGTCCAGACTGATACCCAGGCAAGCAGGGAAAAGGACTAGGCCAATTTCTGCTTGAAGTGCAGTAGGAAACTTACAGTGTTAACTTTAGCTGAGTTTGTCTCTCTCTGACTGCCTTTTGAGCGAACTGTTTTTACTGTATTTCAGCAGCAAGACAATGAATGTTTAAGACACAGCTGACCTCTTGAATGCATAATACTCAAAGAGGCAAGCAAATGGAGAGGTAGAGCTAGAATGGTGAAAGTACCAAGCATTCTTAATGATTTAAAAGGAAACTTTACTGGCTTTTGCTTCCATTAAGAGAATTGTATTGATTTCTGAAGCCACAGCAGCATCCTTCATGAAAGACAGTATTCTTGTACCTAGCTGTTCCGAAGACCCAGTAAATGAAAAGGATCAGATAACAGCACTCTAGCTTTGATAAGCTGAGATACCCATTTATTTGAATAGATCTTCTCCAGCCTGGCTTTCTGTGTTGTATTGAGAGAATGTTGTTGCTGTTGTAGAGAATATTGACTAATTTACTTTAGCTGTGGGCATATCAAGTGAAAAAAGAAATACTTCTCAAAATACTCGCTGCTAGTACTTTTTATTTGGATTAAGCCTCAAAATTGCTTTGATTGGGCTCTTTTGACTTTACATAGTGGTGGTGTTAATGTCCCCTAGGAAAAAAGATGTACATACTAGATACATACATCCTAGGTTAGGCTGTAGTGGAATCTTCTTGCTTCTGATGTACAGATTACATTTAGGACTTTTTGAAATAGTCTCAATAGCACTTCTACCATCATAGAATTTTTCATTTCTTTATTGCCACTTGTATCTGATGTCTTCCTCCATGTACCTTCCCCTAGGCATTTTGTTCCTTGCCAGAGAGATTGACCACAAAGAGTCGCCAAGATAGCTGGCTCGGGAAGAAAACGTCGCACCCCTGACCCAGACTCCGTCACTGACCCCGGCGGGCCGTTTGTCTCATCCAAACGGCTGAAAATGTCCAGTAGTGCCAGCGTCCCTGGTCAGAGGAGAACAGCACGGGGAGCAGATGATGCAGCCAACAAGAAGAAACAGAAAGATCGGGCTAATCAAGAGAGTAAGGAAGGCGAGAGACCAGTTGGCAGTGACTCAAAGAAAGGTAGGGCGTTTTGCTGGAGATACCTATCACTGTGTGTACAAACTAAGAATTGGAATGCTATCTGTGCAGGATTGATCCTTGTACAGCCAGTGGATTATTTGGGTCACAGCTTGGAAAATCCCAACATACTTAGTGAGTAAGAAAAATACTTTGACAATCCTAGCAATCATTGTTATGTTCTGGGTAGCACATACAGTTTGGAGGCTGCTTCACAAAACTTGTTGGGAAAGCTAGCTCCTCTCCAAATTAGTTGGATTATACACAGAAGCCCCACCCTTGTATAGTTACTCAATCAATCGTTGGAATATCTCAAATGTGTTGGTTACAAAGTTGTAGTGACTAATGATCTGGAATTCTCTCTCCACCTATATAAAGCAGCCTGAAAGAATTAGCTCAATTTTTGCCCACTTCTAGAAAGCACTGCTTATAATTATGAAATGATATTTAGAAGAGTGTGAAGGAATGGCTACTTCATGTTGGGTGAGCAGTGTTTCAAATATTGTCAGCACTGGCCTCAAATTAGCCATTGAGGCTTTACATCTGGGCTTCTGAGCAGCGTGGAAAATATGCAGACCTTTTGCCTCGTGGATATAAAGTTAATAGTGAGTGCTCTTTCCTAACATTGTCAGAACATTCTGAAATATGTCATGGACGCCTCCTAGAATCATAGAGTTGGAAGAGACCACAGTAGCCATCAAGTCCAACCCCCTGCCATGCAGGAACACACACTCAAAGCACCCCCAGCAGATGGCCATCCAGCCTCTGTTTAAAACCTCTAAAGAAGGGGACTCTACCACACTCACAGGCAGCATATTCCATTGTCAGATGGCTCTTAGTATCAGGAAGTTCTTCCTGATGTTTATGTGAAATCTCTTTTCCTGTAGCTTGAATCCATTGCTCCATGTCCTAGTCTCTGAAGCAGCAGAAAACAAGCTTGCTCCATCTTCAACATGACATCCCTTCAAATATTTAAACATGGCTATCATGTCACCTCTTAACCTTTTTTTGTGAGGCTAAACATACCTAGCTCCCTAAGATGCTCTTTTTAGGGCATGTCTTCCAGACCCTTCACCATTTTGGTCACCTTTCTCTGAACATGCACCAGCTTGTCAATATCCTTCTTGAACTGTGGTGCCCAGAAATGGATACAGTATTCCAGGTGAGATCTAACCAAAGCAGAATGGAGTGGTATTATTACTTCCGTTGATCTCAACACTGTACTCCTGTTGATGCAGCCTAGAATCACATTGGCTTTTTTAGCTGCAGCATCACACTGTTGGCTTATGTTCAGCTTGTGGTCCACTAAGACTCCCTAGATCCCTTGTACACATACTGTTTTCAAGCCAGGTATCACTCATCTGATATCTGCATTTCATTCTTTCTTCCTAAGTGTAGTGCCCTACCTTTCTCCCTGTTAAAATTCGTTTTCTTAGTTTTGGCCCAGCTCTCTAATCTGTCAAGGTCATTTTGAATTCTGATCCTGTCCTCTGGCATATTAGCTATCCCTCCTAATTTGGCATCATCTGCCGTCTCTTGACTCTGTAAGCCTTTTTTTGATCAGCTTCTTTAGCCATGACATTTGCTTTACTGGAAGGGTATTGTGAGGTGTTTTGTGTGCCCTTCTTCAAAATCAGCTGCCTTCTCTTGTGCCCTGATCTCAGTGCAGACTTGCACCTCCAAAGAACTGTTTTCATCAATTTTCAGTGTTTTTCAAATTACTGGAGAAGAGCTTTGAAGCAACAAGTTATAGTTGTTCTGATTCTGGTAGCTTGTAACTAGTTGCTTTGGTGGGTAAAGAAAATGAAGTTAGGTTTCAAAAAGAATGCTGTCATGCAAAAGTAAAGTTTACTTCATTGGTTTGACAAACAACAATTTCTGGTCACCTTCTATAGTTAGTACTTTTAAAGGACATTTATAGAAGTTTACCAGTATTAATTTTTCAAGTTTCATGTCATTCACTCATCAGTCGTATTTTTTTCCTCTCTTATAAAATTGGTTTAAAATGATAGAAAAGTAATAAGCAATTCAAGTTTTTTTCTGAAGTTTGTAACAAATGACAGAAATGGGTTACTTGCCAAACCAATAAAAGGAACAAAATACTTTTAAAAGGTAATTTTCCAAAGTCTTTGCTGGACTCCTGGGCTCTTTCTAAACCTTCATAAGAAAAAAAAAGCCCTGCTGTATCCCTGTATCTGTGCCCAAATGCTACTAGCAATATTGTTGTTGGATTTTTTCCCCTATAGAGACTGTGTGTATAATTGCAGTGGATTAAACCAGGCAACAGTAATGTTGCCTAATGTACACTAGCAAAATTACAGCTACTATTCCCAGTGATACTTAAAGGTACTGCCTGCAGATACTCTCCTTTAAACTTAGTAATAGTATGACACTAATTGCATTGTACTGATTGGCTGTATCTGATATTGTTCTCTTACTTCCCAGAATATAACATGCAGTTCACCATTTATTGTGAAACTGCTAATTATTGTGTTGTGAGGAATTCCAGTTCACCATTTATACGGCTGCTAATTATTGTGTTGTGAGAAATTCCCAAGAGAAATTCCTGAGGTTAATTCCCTTTCTTTGGTTGACGAAAGCTACTGAATAGGTCTTCAAGTTGCTACAAGAATAATTTTTTCTTTCCTCTTTTTATATTGAAACAGATTAATGTGACTGTCTTTCTGAAACTTACAGGATCCTTGTATAAGTTCTGTCAGGGAAGTACATGTTAGAATGGGACTACAGAGGAACTCGTTGCAATGGTTTCATTAACTCCTCATGCAGCAATTCTTCTTAGTAGGTTATTCTCGCAATTGGATGTTCAGCCAGCTTAGGCTGGTTTACTGACTGTCCTGTCTTAAATTATTAGATCAGTCCATATTGCAGTTTCTTTTTAGCTTTGTCTTCTATAGCGTTATTCATTCTTGTTAAGTACTTGTGTACATGAGGAAACCAGACACAGAGAGAGCTTTTGCGAATGTGTGGTGAACACAGAGCAGATTATGCACTGAATTCTGGTAAAATGGAAAAATTGGCTCACTGACAAGGATTGCAAGGAAATAGCACAGCTTTATCATGTCATAAATATTTACAGAAAAAAAGCAGTAACTTTACTATATTGGCCTTCTAGCACTAGACTGGGAGACTTTCCAGTACTGGTGGTGGAGAGAAGGAAGGACAGAAGCTTGATAAAGAAGAAGAGAAGGAAGGACATCTGGGACATGGTGGTTGAGGCAGGGTTTGGAAAGTTGCATGCAAGAGATGTTTCTTTGAGTTCTGATGGCATGGGGGGCTGACAGAAGATGTAGAATGGATAAAATCTAGCATGATTTAGATCTGTCTGCTCTAAAAGAAAAAAAGAAACAAAGTGGGTATGTCAACACTTATTTCAGAGCAAGGAAGACTTAAAGGATCTTACTGTCGGGTTTGAAAATCCAGAGCGGACACAGGCCATTTTGACCCACAGGTTTTTTTAATCATCATTATCACCATCATCATCATAATCAAGATCATCATCTTAGTAACATCAACAGTTTTATATGTATGCTGCCCATATCCCAAAACTGGCTCAAGATGGCTTAATAGGATAGGATGGATAGCAAAATAGGATAGTCACTGGCTTGGGTCTCTTACATGAAAAAGCAGTTCTGGTACAAACAATGATAAAATTTATTTTGTTTTATTTATTGGATTTATTTGCCACCTTTTCTCCTAAGATGGGACTCAAGGCAGCTTCCAAAAGGCTAAAAAACTTTAAAAGCATGAAACAGTCTGAAACATTAAAAGACACATAAAATTATAAAACTAGCAATCAATTCTTTAAAAACAACCAATAAATAAGTACAAGGTCTCCAGCTCACCTATTAAGTGCCTGCTTAAAGAGAAATGTCTTTGCCTGCCTATGAAAGGAGATGAAAATAAAGAAAATAAAGAATAGCGGGTGAAGCTCTTGTTAGGAAATGCTAAGCCAAACAATGCGGTTGCAAATGTAAAATTTAGAATGGAGACACTAAAAAACACAGCCTCTCTTTCAGTGTGGACTTTTTTCAGGAAGACATCAAACATGAAGAGAGGAAAGGGGAACTGAAGGAAAAGAAAGAGACAAGAGAAGCTAAGCTGTATGCGTGGGCATGTGCTAGCATTTGGTTCAAGACCCTGAAAACTTCAAGTACAGTGTTCTAGACTTGCACTGCTACTGGACTTTGAGTCAGCCACTGAGGAACAGTGACATATTTTTCTCCCACTATGTGGGCACAACATAGGATTCTGTTGTAAAAGTTCAAGTAACCCCAAACTTATGGTCACATACTTAGAAAAGGGAGACTAACAGGCTTCATGGGCAGAAATATTGAATTCCTGTTGTTCTTGAGCTGTGGCATCAACAGAAACTGGCTGAGAATACCCAATGGGTGTTTCACAAAGCAGTCAGGTGGTTAAGCAGAATGGGAGAGGGAAACTATAACTGGAATCAAGGGCAAGACACCAGGCTAGTTCAGGGAGGATGCTAGTTAGGTTCCCATGGAATGTCTTAAGAGCCAAGCAAATCATAGGTAGTTTTTGGAGTCCCATGAATAAAACATACATGCGGTGCTAAAACTCAAGCAGATGTATGTAGTTTTCAAGCAAAGAGGCAATAACATTGGACTGACCCAGGACAGGACGGAACAAAGAGGTCAGTGCCTTGACTCCGGGGAATAAAAGAGAACCTCAGTGAGGTTACTGGCTGCTTAGCTGAACTGACACAATAGAAAACCTTTCTTACCAGAGAGAGTGAGGTGGAAGTATGCAAAAAACAAAATTGATACTGTGAGGGGTACTCACATGATGCTTTCATATTCTGATGTGTCTTGATTGAAAGTACTCCAGGATTAGACCATGATTCCTGCCACCTAAGGCTCTAGATTGGGATGGGCAAAGTGCACTATAGTGCACTATTGCCTTCTCTACTTTGTTGCATCCATTTATCATGTGGTTTTAGGTAAAAGACTATATGGGGAAGAATGGCACACATGTGGCTCTGCTTCATCTTTCTGGAAAACCTTGTCCACATATTGACATGTCAGAATAATTGGAAAGGTTATTAGTGGGACTCCAGCCTTATTCTGACATAGCTGAGAATATGCCCTGCTTCTGCATTTCTTGCCCTGTTCCATTCACTTTATACTTAGGCCATTGGTCTCATCCAAAGGTGAGACTCCTACATGAGACCATGGTTTTCAAGTGTTGTTAGTTTTTTCCTTCTCATTCAGGACCCTGCAGATGTGAAGCACACTCTCTTCCTGTGTGCAGTGTAGCTGTCCAGTGACCAAGAGGAAGGCAAGAGCTAACTGTTTCTCAAGGTGTTGAATTAATAACCTGATATAGAACCTGCTCTGCGTAACTGCAGCCAAAGCACAGGAAAGAAGGATCTCACAGAAAGAAGGAAGAAGGACTGTTCACTTATTTTAAAAGTATGTAAGTGATAACAAACAGAATCAAACCGGTATTAAAGAGAACATGTGGAGCACAGTGATATATACAAAAATATGTGGTCATTTCGTCTCTCCTCCCTGTTCAAGGATACGGCACACGTAGGGAAAGGGCAATAGCAGAGGTCAACAACTGGCTGCGCATGTGGTGCTGCCAGCAACGGTTTGGGTTTTTGGAACATGGCCTGAATTTCCATGAACATGGGCTTCTGGTGAGGGATGGGCTGCACCTCACAAAACTGGGCAGGAATGTTTTTGCAAACAGTCTCGCAAGGAGGATTAAGAGGTCTTTAGACTAAGTTTCGCTGTGGAGGGAGACAATATTATTCAGGGCAAGGACTCGGAGAGCGCAGGGGGGAAAGGCCCAAATGATACTGGACAAGTAGTACAAGCGGCCAATGGCGGGAGGAGTAGAAACAATAGTACAGGACTTGCAGGAAGGGCCCGGGGACTTAAGTGTCTCTACACTAATGCAAGGAGTATGGGAAACAAGCAGGACGAACTTGAACTCCTAGTACAACAAAATAAATACGATTTGATAGGCATCACTGAGACCTGGTGGGATGAGTCTCATGATTGGAATATAGGAATAGAGGGGTATAACCTATTTTGTCAAAATAGACCAAACAAGAAAGGAGGAGGAGTAGTCTTGTATGTCAGGGATGTTTTCACCTGTGAAGAGATCCAGGACTTAAACCCAGAAAGCCAGGTCGAGAGCATTTGGGTAAGAATTAAGGCAGTGAGAAACAATAGGTATATTCTGGTGGGGGTTTACTACAGACCTCCAACCCAGGCTGAGGACTTGGATGACGCCTTCCTCAACCAAATGACTGCACATTCAAAGAGGAGAGATACAGTAATAATAGGAGATTTCAGTTACCCGGATATATACTGGCAGTCAAACTCTGCCAAGACAGCAAGGTCCAGCAAGTTTCTTGCTTGTCTTGCAGACAACTTCATGGTCCAGAAGGTGGAAGAGGCCACAAGGGGATCAAATATTCTAGATCTGATCCTGACCGACAGGGATGACCTTGTTAATGGGGTAGAAGTGGTTGGATCTTTAGGGGGGAGTGACCATGCCCTATTGGAATTTGGCATTCAGTGGGAAGGAGAAGATAAGGGTAGCCAGACACTCAGATTTTAAAAAAGCGGACTTCTGTAAACTTAGGGAGCTGCTGGCTGGAATTCCGTGGTCAGGAACAGTGAAAGGGAAAGGAGTTCAGGAGGCATGGGAGTTCCTTAAAAAGGAGATACTGAAGGCACAGTCTAAAACTGTGCCAATAAGGAGGAAAAATGGAAGGCATCTGAAGAAACCAGAATGGTTGACTAAAAAACTCTCAGCTAAGCTAAGTGTTAAGAGAAACATGTATAGGAAATGGAAGAAGGGGGAAACCACCAAAGAAGAATTTAAGCAAGTAGCTAGGAGATGTAGGGAGGAAGTCAGAAAGGCTAAAGCACAGAACGAACTTAGGCTGGCGAGGGCTTTTTTAAATATATCCGCAGCAAAAGAAAAAAGAAGGAGACGATAGGGTCGCTGCGCAGAGAAGATGACGAATTACTCACAGGGGGAAGAGAAAAGGCAGAGCTACTTAACACCTTCTTTGCCTCAGTTTTTTCCCAGAAGGATACAAGCACTCAACCTGGTGGTTGGGGAGCAGGGGAGGAAGCAGGAGAAATGAGGCACATAATAAGTAGAGAGGTGGTACAGGAATACCTGGCCACACTGGATGAATTCAAGTCTCCAGGGCCAGATGAATTGCATCCTAGGATATTAAAAGAGCTGGCAGAGGTCATTTCGGAACCGCTTGCTATAATTTTTGAGAAATCTTGGAGGACAGGAGAAGTTCCAGCAGACTGGAAGAGAGCAAATGTTGTCCCCGTCTTCAAGAAGGGAAAAAAAGAGGACCCAAATAATTATCACCCAGTCAGCCTGACATCAGTACCCGGAAAGATCCTGGAGCAGATCATTAAGCAGTCAGTTTCTAATCATTTAGAAAGCAATGCGGTAATCACAAGAAGTCAACATGGATTTCTCAAAAATAAGTCATGCCAGACTAATTTTATCTTTTTTTATGATAGATTTACTAGCTTGATAGATGAAGGGAATGCTGTGGATGTAGCATATCTCGATTTCAGTAAGGCCTTCGACAAAGTTCCCCATGACATTCTTGCAATGAAGCCAGTAAAATGTGGGCTGGACAGGGCTACTGTTAGTTGGATTTGTAATTGGTTGACCGACCGAACCCAAAGGGTGCTCACGAATGGCTGCTTTTCATCCTGGAGAGAAGTGACTAGTGGGGTGCCACAGGGTTTTGTCCTGGGCCCAGTGCTGTTCAATATTTTTATCAATGACTTGGATGAAGGAATAGAGGGCATGCTCATCAAATTTGCAGATGATACCAAATTGGGAGGGGTTGCTAATACGCCGGAGGACAGGATCAAAATTCAAAATGACCTGGATAGATTGGAGCCAAGGCGAACAAAATGAAATTCAACAGAGAGAAGTGTAAGAAGTGTAAGAAGTTTCTACACTTAGGTAGAAAAAATGGAATACAGAAATCTAGGATGGGGGACACGTGGCTGGATAGCAGTACATGTGAAAGGGATCTAGGTGTCTTCATAGATCACAAGCTGAACATGAGTCAGCAGTGTGATACGGCAGCCAAGAAAGCCAATGCAATTCTTGGCTGCATAAATAGGAGTATGGTGTCTAGATCGAGAGAGGTACTGGTACCACTCTACTCTGCTTTGGTTAGACCCCATCTTGAATACTGTGTCCAGCTCTGGGCACCCCAATTCAAGAAGGATATTGACAAGCTGGAGCAAGTCCAGAGGAGGGCGACCAAAATGGTGAGAGGCCTGGAAGCCATGCCCTATGAGGATAGACTTGGAGAGCTGGGTATGTTTGGTCTGCAGAAGAGAAGGTTAAGAGGGGACATGATAGCCATGTTTAAATATTTGAAGGGGTGCCACGTAGAGGAGGGAGAGGGCTTGTTTTCTGCTGCTCCAGAGACCAGGACAAAGAGCAATGGATTCAAGCTGCAGGAAAGGAGATTCCACCTGAACCTCAGGAAGAACTTCCTGACAGTCAGGGCTGTCCGGCAGTGGAATGTGCTGCCTGGGAGTGTAGTGGAGTCTCCTTCCTTGGAGGTTTTTAAGCAGAGGCTGGATGGCCATCTGTTGGGAGTGCTTTGAGGGTGTTCCTGCATGGCAGGGGGTTGGACTGGATGGCCCCTGGGGTCTCTCCCAACTCTACATTTCTATGATTCTATGTGAGCGTATCAGAGCAAGGAACTACTAAGAAGTAGACAGTGCAAGCATATGAAAACCCTTTGTATCTTTGTGCAAAACAGACAAATAATCATGACGTATATAATTGCAAGCAGTATGTTTTTAAAAATGAAAGCAAACAAAATGAACAGACTGAATAATGTGGAAGCATCAGCTGTTGCAAAATATGTTTGCTGAAGACTGATATTCCAGAAATGTAAACAGACAATCTAGACATACAAGAATATATAATGCGGTGGGCAACTGCAGACGGTTCAGGGCTAATTTTTTGCTTCTTGTACTCCATGGTGGTCATACAACCTGCCAGAAATGCCAGAAAACTTGGAGGTATCTGAGTCTTGAATCTATAAAAGGGGGGATTTTTTCAAGTCATACTGTTCATACTTGTTTACTTGGTGATTATTCATCATTTTTCCACAAAGATTCACCTGTATTATTTAGCATTGTTTTGCCCTAGGCTGCTCATGTATTTTTGAAAATATCACTCAAATGTTAACTGTCCAGATAGATTTTTTGGAAATGATGTGATTCTGTTGGTTACCACTTAAATGCTTACTCAATTTTTGGTTGGTTGTTTCCCATCTATTTGTTGCTATGGGCCAGGCAGCTGCATCCAGTATGCTCTGTTGAATCTTCTTTTATGTTCCTGTACCTTCTTCTCAGTGTGTGTCACTTCTTTATCCAGCCAGCAAATGTGTAGTTCTAGCATGATGCTCTCATGAAAAGAGTGTTATATTAGAGATCCTATTGTAAAGGAAGCTACAGAGGGTCTATGTCTCTGAAATTTTGGAAGGTGGTTGCTGAGATGGCTTCTTGCAAAGTGGCACATCTCTCCTCTGTTTCTTTGATCACTTAGAGCCATTCCCCGGCCTGGAACTGGTAGAGCCTAATTGGCAGAGGGAGTCAGAGGAGGGTAAGTCAAAGGGGTGCATGCCTAAATGGAGCCCAAGTATTGAGCTACCCAGTCTGTTCTCACTGTGTGTCCATCTCACTGTTTGTGGCTTTTCCCACTTTAGCCCGGAGAATTGCTTTCCTAACAAGCAATCTCAGAAGCTTTAGAAATCAGCCAGCTGCACCAGCTGGAGAGGTAGCATGACTGAGTAGCAAAGCTTTGACTCTTGTAGAGAAAAAATATTTATGGTTACTTCAGTAGGAAAGTCAATGCCTCTGAAGTTGGCACATTTGAAGTGTGCTAAGAATTCAGAGTTTGCAAAATTATCTTTTTTTTTTTTTTTTTTGACAACTCCCAGAATCTCCCAGCCAGAATAGCCACTGAACTTTGGGAATTACAATTCCCCAAAAAGGAACTTCCCAAGCTCTGGCTGTGTTTAGCCCTCTGCCAACAAGATCAAGAGAGCACAGGGTCAGAACACAAAAGGGCTTTCATTTACTTTTGTCTCAACCATGTTTATCTTTTCACAGATGAACTGAGAGTTTAGGGCTATCTGTCTCTCTTTTCTGCTTCAAGGTTGGGAATGTAAAAAAGCCCAAGTTTTTCTATGCTGGATCATGCTCCTTAAAAAGCCTCCCCATCCATGCTCATCTGACAGCTGGGACAGTTCACAAGCAGAACATGCTGGTGGAAATATCTGTCACATATTATTAGGTGATGTTCAGCATCTGGTACTCAAACATACCATATATTTATGCTGCATTTAGTGTGTTCAGAGTGATTCACATACACCATTTCCATAATCCTTACAACATTCCTACACAGTGGTGCCCAGCATCTTTTATGCCCATGCTGTAGATACAGAACTGAGACAGGAAAAGAAACGACTTCCTAAGTTCATGGCTGAGGTGAGAGATTCTTTGGATTAGGATCTTTTTGACTCAAAGGTTGTGCTTAGTCACCGTACTGTGCCAGTTCCCAACATGTACTTAACGTGCCATTTCTCAAAAAGGAGGTTTTACTTTTAACTGCAGTGGCTAACCCTCTGTGCTCTTTTTGATATTCTGTGTTGCACTGAATTTCATGTATTGGTTCTGCCATGTGTAAAAGGGATGACCTGGCCTGCATTTTGTTACTAACGAACCCATACTATACTTCAGATCCTTCACTTCAAGATGAGAAGCTGACTGTCTGCTCTGGTGTTTTGAATTACTAAATGAGAGACTGACAGCTTTCCTCTTGTGTTTTCTAGACCTGCTGCTGGACTGGAAACAGAATGCTGATGAGGTTATTGTAAAGCTGAACTTGGGCGGTGGCATCCCGAAGACAGAGGAAGTTGATGCCTCTTTCACAGATACCAGTTGTCTCATCAAGTTACCAGGTGTGTGATACATTCTTTCTTTCTCTTTCCTAGGGCTTCCAGAATGGATCTCAAAGCAGGGGAATGGGCTTCTCGGTTTTTTTTTAAACAGATGCTACTTTTGTTCAGTTTTTGATAACCAGCAATAGAAAATGAGCTTCCTAAAGCAAAACTTGAAACAAAACAAGATGAAGGATTCTAATAAGTGTAGCCACAAAGTGATATTAGATATATTAGGCAAGTCAAAGATTTTGTTTAAAAAAATTCTGTATTTAGTTGCTATGTCAGAACTGAATGCCACTGTCTTTCAGGTACATAGTTCATTAATTTGTGGGCTTGGTGGTCTCTGCTGGAATTATTCTTTGAAAAAGCAAATAAAGATCAGTCTTTTTGAGCCCCTGGGGGAACAAAAGGCAAAGTAAGGATCAAGAGTTCTTGAAACATGCTTAGTTAGGATTGTGCCATGGAGAGCAGAATATGATGTTTAGTCTGGAATCTAGAAGCTTATTCAGTGTCCTGGGAGGCTATAGGGATTTTTAATGAAAAAAATTATCCCACAGAGATATAGGAATCAAGCTGAAAACACATTGTTAGGAATCGTGTTGTTAAAAATATGCTCATCATAAAGGAAACAGCAAAAACTGGCTCAGGAGTTGCTAGGGGATAAATTTCATCTGGCACAATTATTAGCTTATTCCTGATGGCTGCTAGTTCACTTTTCCCACATCTCATACTTGGCTGCCAGTACCTCACAAAAACATATGAATCTCAATTTTCCAAACAATTCTTTTTAAAACAAAAAAAGTTACCTGCTAGCTCTGAGTACCAGTTACTGAAGAACACAAGAAGTATTCTGTGGCTGATCCAGTTTCCTGCCTCTGGACTTCCTTCAGAGAACTGGATACAAGATAGCAACAGAACATTGTTCTAGATAGGCTATTGACTAATCCAACAAGACTCTTTTGTGTGAGAGATAAGTATACTACTGAACCAAATCTCTTCTATTCAGGCTGTAGCTTGCTGAGAGCATTACAAACATAAGAGTTCTCATATTGTGCATCAGACCAGTCTAGCTTAGTACTGTTTATGGTGGCTTGTACTGGCTTTCTGAGATCCCAGGCAGAGTTCTTTCCCAGTGTTTATTCCTGAGATCCATTCCCTGGAGATGCTAGAGGCTGTGCTGTCACTTCTGCACCCATGCATGTATTTTTGTATATTTCCTCCTCTAGTTAGCCATATTGTGGGGGAAAGTAATGATGTAACTGTAAGACCTGTATGGTCTGCCTCTCTCTCTCTCTCTCTCTCCCCGTCCACCATAACAGATGGCCGCCAATGGAGCTGTCAGTTCTATGAGGAGATTGAGAGCTCCTGTAGCAAAGTTCAGCACAAGAAAGGCAATATCCTACAGCTGGTGCTACAGAAGAAGATCCCGCTCCACACATGGGCTTCACTCTTGGTAAGATTCATCCTCATTCTCCCCTCCCCAGATGCACATGTGCCCTTTTATTCATCAGTGCAGCCTTTCCTGAGACCTCAATGGGTAGAGTGGGAGCTGGGACTACCTTCTCTTTATATATGTCTGCTCGCCCTTTTTTCAGGTTTGCTGGTGATCTGCTTCAAAAGAGACTTTTCAGTTGCCATGACCCAGGCAAACCACATCCTCATGGCTTCTATTTCACTATAGACAAGTTGTCAAACCCATTAATCTCAGAGTCTAAAAAGAGCTTATTTTTTCCCCATGATTTACTAGTTATTTTGAGTCTATTGCTGTTTTCCAGAAGCGCTCCAAGGATGGCTCAAAGGACCAGACCAAAAAGGTGCTGAAGGAGAATAGCAAGGAGAAAGCCCATTCTGTGGAGGACATCACTGAGGAACCCCACTCTTGTACCACCACAGAGCTGTCCAGGGCTAAACGAGAACTCTCAAACCCAAAGCGAGCACCTGGGAGGAGTGAAAATACAGGAGGGAAGAACCCAGCCAGCCCAGGGCTGCCAACTGGCCCTAGTGCCAAACGGGCAGTGTGCATCAAAGCCACTCTCTCAGTGGATGAAGGGAACCACAGCAGTGTGGAAAACACAGGGCTCTGTGGGGAAGCTGACAGACAGAAGGATGTGCTAGGAGCCCAAGGGGATGCCACATTGGACCTAAAGGTAAGCAGGAACAGAGGAGGAAGTGCATGACAGATCCTGCTTCTGTTTGGGCTAAAGCTGGGATTTTAAGTTTTTGGGGGGCCTTGCACTGTGTGCCAAAAGTATAGTAAGTATCTTCCCTACTGTGTGCCTTTGCTGGGAGATTACACCATGGGGTCAAGGGTTAAAGGCAGAGATGGACAAGCTCAAGCCTAGGGGCTATTTTCATTCCTGCAGGGGCCTGCTGAAGGCTGCGCCCCTTCCAAACTGTGGTTATCTTTCATTTTTCCTAAAGGAAGCAAACAGAAGACTGCCCCCCCCCCACACACACACACACCACTGCTAAAGAAAGACTCTAGACCGTTTTTAAATAGGAGAAGTGCATTGTTTCTGGAGATCCCAAAATCCACAGTTCTTCTTAGTAACAACTGGGAGGGGGGATTTCCCAGCAGTTTGGATTCCAGGAGGATTTTAGGATCACATGTTCCCATAAGCCATGTATTTCCCACCCTTGGTCATAGAGAAGGGAAGATCTGTGGCCATTTCTGCACTAGACTGTTATGGTGCTATTATTCCACTTTCAACATGCTGTGGAATCCTGGAGTTTGCAGTTTATGGAGGGGCCTCAACTGCAAATTCCAGGATTCCATGGGATATTGAAAGTGGAACAATAGCACTATAACAATCTAATGGGAAAATGGCCTGTGTTTCATAGAATGTAGTTAGTGATGCTTGTTAAAAAAAACCTCAACATGTCATTCACAGTGAACCTAGTCTTGTGGCTTGGTGACATTTAATTTTGAGAACAGGAATTCTGCTTGGCTCTTGCAAGTCTTAACAGCTGAGAAACTCACTTGTCCTTTTGCTAAAGGGAATGCAGTCTGGAGGGAAGTGGTATGAAGGCAAAATTGACCTGTGGAATCTTGAGTAGAAACATAATTCTGTGGCATTGCCAGCCCAGTCTTTCTAACTTCTGTGAGGAGTTTCCTCCTCCCACTTAAATTAGAGTTAAGTTCGGAATAGTTCTCCTTTGCTGTGAAGTAGGAATGATGGTTGTATTGCTTCCTGCTTTGGAGACAGTGAATTCCTGATGCTTAATGGGGCTGTTGTTAATGTGTGCCTTCAAGTCATTTCCGACTTACAGCAACCCTAGGGTGAACCTACTCTGGGGCTTTCTGTGGCTGAGAGTGCGTGACGTGCCCAGGGTCACCCATTGGGTTTCCGTGGCTGATTAGGGAATCATACCCTGGTCTCCAGGGTTGTAGTCCAAAGCTCAAGCCACAGTAGAATAAAGATCTTCATCCTTATTGTCTGTTCCTGGTAATGACATGCTTAAACCATGAAAATGTGACAGGAATGCCCTGGTAAATGAGCAATAAAAGGAGTATCAACAGATCAACTTCCACAGGTTTGCCTTTCTTCCTTGAATTGAGCTGTTACTGGCTCATTGTTGCTCTTTTATTTAGCGGCCGTAAGTCAGGTCTTGTAGATACGGAAACATGACGTGTAAGGCCTCTGTGGTCAGTTTATGTAGTGAAACATTCGTCAGTCAAAACCATCTCTGCTTTGATTGTGCATCTTGCTTTTCTCCCTACATTACCAGGCTGAAAAAATAGAGAGGGAGTCAGTGCCCATGGATATGCAGCTCTCTATGGCCCCTACAGATGTATTGCCACCTCAGCTCAGACCCTGCCCAGAAAAGAGGATCCCAGAGCCAGCCAGTTCCTCTGCAACTCCATCAGAAGCTGTGTCTGCGTTCAGCAAAGGCCTCTCCTCATCTCTACCAGCCAGTGATACTGAAAAGAAAGGGTGGATCAAGGAGAAGGATGCTCTAGAGGCTGTTGCTAATGGTAAGGTAGTCTGTGAAGTTCTACATGTTGGAGAAGGAAGAAGGGCATATACACATCTTTCATTTGAATGCCTAGATAGTATTGATCTGGAAAATTAGAATGGAACCCATTTTTCTGCAGACAAGAAATAGATAGCAGAATCTGGCATTGTGAGAAACTCTTGTTTTCATTTTCAAAGCAATTTGCTAGCCCTGATAGAGTTAGAGCAAAATAGTAGAGAGGATACTTCATATCAAAAAGGTCCCAAGTTCAATCTCTGGGGTTTCAAGCTGGAGCTGGGAGGACCACTGTCTGAGATCTTGGAAAGCCACTGCCAGACAGGGCTAGATGGACTAGTAGTCTGACTTGGTATAAGAGCTCTGTCTATATGGTGGCTAATGAAATCTCAGAAGATGGAGTGAAGGAGAGGCTGAGTAACAATCTGAAGTGGTAAGAGGGAGTGGGCTCTATAGGTCTCTTTGGATCTCCTTGCAACGGGCAAAAGTAGAAGAATATATGTCAGTCTGCTTGAATTACATTAAGTGACCAGACTGCAGAATTTAAAATTTCTTGCTATAGAATTTCCATAGTGTTGTACATATTGCCTGGATGCTCTGTTTTCACCTCCTCTAACCTGCCTCTGGAGACAGCCCTACTTGTAAATGAAGGCCATGTGCTGCTCTCTGTGGAGCACTGGCCGCATGTTCTTCCCTGGTTTCTGTTGCTGGGGGGTGCTTCAGAATAACTAGTCAGAGCATCTCCAACTATTATTATTGCTTTGGTTTTCTTCTCCCAGAACCCGAGCCCACTGTGAATCTGACATTCGTGAAAAATGACTCCTACGAGAAAGGGAATGATTCTATGGTGGTGCATGTTTACGTGAAAGAGATTCACAAGGAGATGTCCAGGGTGCTGTTTCGGGAGCAAGACTTCACGTTATTGTTCCAGACAAGGTATGATGATTACTGATGTGGAAGGCAACTGGCCTTCCTTCTAGAAATCCACTGTTCCAGTTATTGCGGCCTGTCAGGGCTAGATATTAACTCATATGAAATGGGCAAAGGCAAGGTTCCTGTGTCAGATTTGGGGCATGAGATGCCATGTGTCTTGTCCAATTTGTTTCTGAATTCTTTTCTTTGCAGTGATGTCAATTTCCTGCGACTTCACCCTGGCTGTGGCTCTCATACTATATTCAGGTGGCAAGTAAAACTCAGGTATCAAATTTTCTTGAGCTGTTTTTATGTTGGTTACTATTTCACTAATGTATACCAGCTTTAGGCATAATGAAACCTAGTTTTTCTATCACAAACCCCACATTCCTCCTACCACCTTTTCAATTTTGTGGCAGAAGTATCAGTCGTTGATCTGTCTCATGCTAGTCAGTCTGGCAAAGGTTTTTGGACTTGTGCAAGTTGGATTTCTCATTATTATTTTTGCTAAGGCTGGGCACACTCTCCTCTGACTTCTCCTTTCTGGTGTCTGGGCCTCATGGGTAAAACAATGTTACTAGAATGAGTTCAGCTTGTTAGAAGTGTAGTGATGTGGGTTGTAGGACATCATTAGCACAGGAACCTTTCTGGAAGAATCACTTTTTACCTTACTGTACTATGGAAGGATGAGAATACTGTGGAGACTCTAGCTTCTACAAAAAAGCAGAGTCCTGTGCCCTGTTAGGTTATAGGCCTGCTATTTTCTGATCCCATTGCCCCGTGCTTCTTGGATTGTCTTGCAGGAATCTCATAGAGCCAGACCAGTGCACGTATAATTTCACCCCTGCCCGTATTGACATCTGCCTGAAGAAGCGGCATAGCCAGCGCTGGGGGGGCCTGGAAGCTCCAGCCACACGAGGTCTGCACCTTGGCTTTTTAGAAATATTGGGATTTCTTGGGTTTGGCAATGAGGGAGATTGTGGGACACTGGTTAGGATGAGAACATTGAGATCAGGCGCTGGCTGGGAAGAGGAACAGTCTGGGCTATTGACAAGACCTGACCACTTCCAGATGAGGTGCTGAGTAAGGAACTTGATCTTTTGAAGTTACCTAAAAGTCTAGTTGGCTTTATTTTTGAGCCCCATTTTCACTCGGTATGTCTTTACAGCTTTAATTAAGAAAGGAAGGAGAGGGGTGCTAATATACAGGAGCGATGGCAGTCCTGTTAGTCTGGTGGATGGCATGCTGCTGTCCCTGAGTGCACATGGTGCTGCTAACCACAAGCCCACTTTTCCCCCTTTTTAAGGTGCAGTGGGTGGTGCAAAGGTTGCCATGCCAACAGGCCCTACCCCCCTGGATAAAAGCCAACCTGGGAGTAACCAGCACCCACTGTCCACCAAAGAAGAAGCACGAGCAGGTGAGAAGGAGAAGCCACGAGCAGAGGACAGCGGCCTGGATGGCGTTGCTGCTCGGACAGTGTCAGAACACATGCCGGTGAAACAGGAACCACTTGTGCCCTCGGTGAGAATTCATGCCTAGTGCTAGAGATCTCTGTTTCTTTGTCCTCTGAGCTCTGACACACTTGAGCAGATGACCTGTGCAGGGAGGGTGGGGGCTGGAAGATTGGACTCAGTACTTGGATTTATATGAGTCTGCATTTTCCATGAATGTGGGAAATGGTAAATCAGAGCTACAAGTGACTTCATGTAGCACAATGCCATTTCTCAGCAGGGAGATATTTCTGTCCTCTGGATTCACCCTTAGTAAGTATTTCTTGACTTAGAGCTTTAAAGGTATGGATTAATCTTGCTATCATCCAGATGCTCCATACTTTCCAAGTTTCCTTTTCTCACATGGGGAGGAGTGGGTCTGGAAGGGATATGGCTAGCAGCAGCACCAATGTTTTTGTTCTGCCACTTTGTTCAGAGGGAAAGATCACCTTTTGCAGAGTAACAGAAAACATCTCTCTCTGCCTTGAGAGCTGTACCAAGACCAAGCAAGAACCAGGGAGGAGTGCAGCTAAAAAGCCTGGTGCGTAGAGTCCAAGGGGGTTGGCCAAAGAGGAGCTTCTTGCAGCCAAGACTGTTGTACATTCTTTCTCTTTCCCCCTACTCATTTCTCTTTCTCTTCCATCTTTAATGTAACTGCATATCTGTAAAGTTCTTCTTCGTGGTCTCTGTGCCTTCATACACTAGGAGCTTTAGCGCCTGCGCGGTAGCGTTTGGAAACTTCTAGAGCTTGTTCGCTTGGCGGGAACCCCTCCCCCACACCGGTACTGCGCATGCTCCTCCCGCCGAGCAACGGTCTCTCCTCAGTTCTTCCTCGTCCGCCGTCGCGTACGGAAGGTTCTTCGGTTTGTTCCTCTGCTTTTGTGCTTGGCTTGTTGATTTTCACAGTTTTTTGGATATCTGGACTGTCTCTGACCCCTCTTTCGGACTTCCCATTCGTTTTTGGTGTTTTCAGATTTTTTCCAGTTTGGCGTTTCGTCTTATGTCCGCGCTCTTCAAAAAGTGCGTGTCCTGCGGGCGCAAAGTTGCCCTCAACGACGGCCATAAGGAGTGTCTCTTCTGTTTGGGCGAGTCCCACAACACTCGGACTTGCCCAATTTGCTGGGATTTTACTCCCCAGACTCTCCGCAACAGGTCCGCGAGACGTAAATCTTATTGTTGGGAGCAGTCTCTGCGGGCGATCGACGAGACCTCCGTCTCCAAAATGGCCGACAAGAAGACGACCACGCCATCGACGGTATCGGCGGCTGCCGTTCCGTCCACCTCGTCGGTATCGGGCTCGGTACCGGCGAGAACGCCGATCTCGGCGTTACCGAGGATCCCGAAGCTGTCGGCGGCTGCCAAGTCAGCGAAAGGATCCTCGACGGCGAAGAAGGTTGAGGCTCCCCTGAAGGAGACTCCTGCTAAAAAGCGCCCTGCTCCGGACGGAGACAAGGGCAAGGAGAAGGAGAAGAAGAAGAAGGAGAAGAAACGCTCCCCGGCTGGGGACGTTCAACCTCCTCCTCCTCCTCCAACTCTACAGCCTTCCAAAGGGCGAGGCAAGTCCGTCGATCTCTCGGACGATGAGATCGAGGACGTTCCCCAACAGTGCCCGGACTCGCCTGTAGTAGACCCTCCAACC